>ML275800.1:0-18589 GCA_005239495.1 Nicotiana undulata
TGAGCAGCACAAAATCTACTGAAAAGAGGCTAAAATGAGTGGTAAAATTGCCACTCATCATTATACGGCCTTGTCCGTCTATGTTTAGAGTTTATAAATGATTAATTGGCCTATTAGGCTGGTATGTCACGAGTATATGATGATGTCATAAGAAAGATACGTTATATTGGTACTCGGTTGAGTAGGGTACCGGGTGCCCATCGCGCCCATCGGTTAAGGTCGTGACACCCTCGGCATATTTGTTGCGCATGATAAATGTTGCATATTTCGTATGACTTATACTCTTTTATTGGTCTAAAGAGTTATGAATTTGCCCACTAAAAGGAATCGGAATTGATATATAAGAACGTGAAATATGTCTATACTTATTACTCCTGATTATTATTTAATGGCCAACTGAAATGACGAAGGTTTGAATGTGAAAAATTTGGATCAAACTGATAATTATTGATGTTCCTAATCTCCGATTATTTGATTAATTGATTATGATACTCATGCTTAGCTTCTCACTTATATTATACTAGACTGACTTATAACAAGTGTCTAATTTGACCTCTCGGCACTACCTCTCTGAGGTTAGGCGGGATACTTACTGAGTACACGTTATTTTCGTACTCATACTACACTTGTTGTGAATTTTGTTGCACAGGTACCTTCATAGTACAGTGGTTGACGTGGAGACTTAGACGGGCTGCATCATCCGGAGGCGTTCCGCAGCTGAGAGAGTCTCCCTTCTATGTATTTTCACTTTATTTTAAGGTCTTTGTCCAATTTGTACCTCGGACAAGCGTTGTATAATTGTATAAAACTCTTAGAAGTTGCTCATGTACCTGTGTCACCGGGTTCTGGGAATGTGATGGGATTTAATTGATTAAACTGAATTGATTTGTTGTCGTATTCAATTTACGAAGATTTATCTATTTAATTATGAAATGAAAATGAAAGGTAACGATTTCGAAAATGATAAAACAGAGATTTACTTCAACCAATTAATGAGTGGGTTGCCTGACAGCGGTGTCCTGCGCCATCATGACCGTATGGATTTTGGGTCGTGACATAGAACAACATGCTCTTAGGCAAAAAACATCTTCTAAATAGTTTAATCATTCTGGTAATTATTGTGCATGATCCCCACGCCTAGGAAAGCCTTAGGTATTCAACCTTTATAAAAACTGAAAGAAAACTGTTTTGTCTTTGTGTTTACTGCTTAATGGCTAACCGACTTAAAATCAATAGGCAAACTGATTTGGGACCCTACTTCTGAGTTTCTAAAACAAGGATGCATATCTTTTGTGTTATGATATTCACTTAGACATCATGCTTTAGGATCCTGTCTAATAATACTGCCTCTTGTTTATGTATGAGACGTGATGCTTATGTGCATTATCTATGAAGGTAAACTTGGGTCTCTTAACTGTTCGTTTTCCTGCTCTTATCTGTTAAGTCCTATTTGTTCTTGCATTTCGCCTAGTATTTTCTCCTTGTAACCATAGGGGTCTGTCTAGAACTGCCTATAGGTCGAGGTCCTAACTTCCTCCAGGACCATTAAGAAGAGACGGGTAACAGCACGCATAGAGATTGTTAAATAACACTTGTTTAAATAACCGCTAAGGGGTGGGAAAGGGTTGGTATGGATATAATGACCGGTACGCTAATGCCACGTGTAGCCCCTTTCTGAGGAGTAATTATCGGGCATTGTACTGATGTGATCCTATAGGAAAAATAACCTAGGACCTCCCTTATCCCTTACATATGTATGCTTAGACTGTAAATCTTTCCAAATTTTAGCACATATGTGTGCTTGGACTGCGAGTCTTTTCAAACCTTTATTTGCTTGCATGCATATGCTTTAATTGCTTATTTGCTACTTGTTTAAATTCAAAAAGTTGTTTGGCCGGGAACCACAATTGTGGACTTTGAGGGGTGCCTAACACCTTCCCCTTGAAGTAATTTCAAGCCCTTACCCAATCTCTGGTTATCCAATCTGTGTTGTAAATGACCTTAGTAGGTGCCCTAACGCACCTTAACTCGTTAGGTGGCGACTCTTCAAATTCCTTATATCCCTTTACCAAAAGGAAACTAGTTGTCCCAATAATGTCAAAAACCCTGACAAATCCGAAAGGAGAGGGAATAGGGGGCAGCGACATACATGAATCAATTAAAGTGGAGACGGGGAATGGATCATGTTAAGCGGATAGTTTGGTGGTGCATAGACACTCGTCACCTCATCTATACACCACACACATGCAATTTCACATAGCAGTAAATTGGGGATTCCTATTCCCTCAAGTCAAGGTTAAACCAAGCACTTACCTCAATTTCGCAGGCCACTCACTGTTCAATTATAACTTTTCCTCTTGAATTCACCTCCAATACACTCGAATCTAACCATAATTAATTTAATATCATTAATTAATGCTAAAGGAACTAACTTTACTAAAAATTATAATTTTTTCTAAGTTTTCTCAAAAAAAGTTAAAACTCGACCCCGGACCCGCTTGGTCCAAACTCGGGGTTCGGACCAAATTACGTTTACCCATTCACCCATGAACTCGCATATAAAATTAGTTTCGAAATTCGACCTCAATTCGAGGTAAATATTCAATTTTTAAAAAATTCCCTAATTCTACCCAACCCCCCAATTTTTACCATGAAAATTCTTGATTTTTGATTTAAAAGTGATAAAAAAATATTAGGTAATTGAAATATAATCCAAAAAACGAGTAGAGAACACTTACCCCAATCCCTATGGTGAAAATCGCCCAAATACGAGCTCCCCAACTCAAAATATGACCGAATAAACAAACCCTAGTTTTATATATTTTTCTGCCAGCTATTATGCCTCGTTTCTCGTACCAAGCGATCCCGAAACTCGATTTTTATGTCTCCAATGGGTTCCTTGTGAAATTTTAATCAAGTAAAACTTTTTAATCTCTTAATTTGGCCTTATAATAAATGATATATGTAGGTTTTAATATTTGCAAATAGTGCAGATTTTTAAATACACTGTCAGTGGCAATTTAGTAATTAATCTGAAAATCTGACAACCTTAGTAAAATGATCATAAGATTCTCATACGATGTCCAAATTCAACGATTCCACTTGATACAGGTCCGTAATTACGATACGGATCTAATACTTCATTCAAAACAGAAATCGGAGCTCATTTATTCAATATGATATCATTTATGATTGAAGAAACGACGTCGAAGCATAAGAAAGATTGAGCGCAACACAACCCAAACATATTCAAAACTCATCTGAGCCATCGGGACTCTAAAGAAAACATGCACGCAAGTCTAAAAATATCATACAGACTTGCTCGTGCGATCAAATCATGAAAATAACATGTAAAACTATGAATTAAACCTCAAAACTCATATTGTTTCTCTAGAACGCTTAATGTTCATTATTTCTCAACCGGATGTCCAAATCACGTAAAATAAACTCTGTTTTTCACCAAATTTCACAGTTAACATTTAAATACTATAAAAAATCCATACCGGGCTTCAAAACCAAAATACGGGCTCGATACCAATGTTTTCAAATATTAATTCATTTCTTTATTTCATTAATAATTCAGGAAAACTATTTCTTTCAAAAATTGATTTCTAAGGTTTGGGACCTCGAAATTCAATTCCGGGCATACGCCCAACTACCATATTTTACTTCGGACGTCCTAGGATCGTCGAAACATAGATCCGGTTCCGTTTACTCAAAATAGTAACCAAAGTCAATTATAATCAAATTTTAACTCTAGAAATTACTATTTCTCACATTTTCACATAAAAGCTTTTCAATTTCACGCCCGGACTGTGCACACAAATCAAGGTGTTTAAAATTAATCATTTTATGTCTATTAAGCCTAGAACGGAGTCTAAATTCAAAAAATAACCCCTTGGGTCATCACACATGTCCGAAGAAGGAGCGATTTTCCATAAAAGCAAAACTGCAGGTGCGGTTACTTTTCCGCAGGAGCGAAAAGGCTGGACAGAACCTTAAATTCGAGGTTTCCGTGATTTTCTTTATTTTTAAAATTTCAAGATCAGGCTTAGGCGATTATTGAGAGGGATTCAAAGATATTCTTGAGGTAAGTCACTTGTGGTTAAATTTATTCAAAATATATGTTTCCCCGTTGATTTTCCCACCTAGATTGAGTGGTTTTGAGGTGTAATTTTGTGAGATAAGGCTAGGGATTTGGAGAGTTTTAATTGGGGATTTGGGTGTCGATTTGGTGTTGGATTTTGGTAAATTTTTATATGGTTAGACTCGTGGTTGAATGTGCTTTCAAACATTATGACTTTTATCGGATTTTGAGACGTGGGCCTGGGGGCAACTTTTGACTCGAGTTTTTGACTTTTGACCCCGTTCCCCTAAATGAAACTTCCCATAGATTATTATTGAGATTTGTGACTCGCAGGGACGGGTATTTCGGGATTTGGAAGTGTTTAGAGTGGTATAGGAACACTTAGTTCCTTAAGGTTGGCCTTTTTGGCCAAGTTTTACTTCGTCAATATTTTGAGTAAACGACCTCAGAATCTAGTTTTGACGGTTCCGGTAGCTTCATATGATGATTTTGGACTTGGGTGTATGTTCGGAATGGGTTTTGGATGACCCGGGAGCGTTTCAGCGCCTAATATCGAAATAAGAGTTTCCTTAAGTTTGAAATTTGGTTTGGAAGGTGTTTTTGTGTTTTCGAGGTCCGAATGGAATTCCGAGACCAGTAATAGTTTCTTTATGTCATTTATGACTTGATCGCAAAATTTGGTGTCATTCCGAGTAGTATAGGTTGGTTCGGCGCATTGATACCGAATTCAAGAACTTGAAGTTCTTAAGTTTGATCTTTAGGGGTTTTGAGGGTGATTGTGAGTTTTAGCGTTGGTTTGAGTGTTTCGAAGGCTCGAGAGAGTCCGAACTATGATTTGGGACTTGTTGGTATAATTGGACGGGGGCTCGGGTGGGCCCAGGTGCCTCTCGGGCACCTAACGAGGCCAAAAACCAGCTTAAGTAGTTACTGGTGCGCTTGATCTGGTGTGACCGCAGGTGCGGTTGCCCAGTCGCAGGTGCGAGATCGCTTTTGCGGTCCCAGCCTCGCAGGTGCGACCCCCAGGTGGGCTGACCATTTCTCGCAGGTGCGGGCCTTTTCCCATAGGTGCGGACTCCTGACCAGAGGTGCGAGCCCAGGCCCTCTTGTCCACTTCCGCAGGTGCGAGACTCTTCCCGCAGGTGCGGAACCACTGTAGGTAGTGTGTTCTTTTAAACACGGGAAATGTTCATTTTTCTCCATTTCTTCCACCATTAGAGGCCTTGAGAGCTTGGGAAAACTGCCCCACGACCTAGATACTGAAGAGGTAAGTAAATTCTACCCTAGTGTTAGTTTAATACTTGAATTACTAGTCAAATTAACTACCTAATTAGTGAAAATCAAGGAAACCTAGGGCTTTCGAGATTAAGGGAACTCCCCGTGAATTTGTCTATGAAATCATACAAAAATCATATATTAACGATCCTTAGGTTATGGGTGAGTGTTTCCTTCGAGAATTTCCGGAATCCGAGCGTGCGGGCCTGGAGGTGAATTTTGGGATTTCTTCAAGTATGATGAATTGACTAAGTAAGTAGGAGAATTCCATGCTTTGACTATAATTTGATGTATTTACGTAACGTTTGATTAGCTTCGAGTCCTTGGGTGACGAGTTCAGAGTTTCAGCGCAATCTTGACCCGGGGAGTAGGTTCGACACGATGTGAGTCTCCTTTCTAACCTTGTAAGAGGGAATTGTCCCCATAGGTGATCTAAATGCTATGTGTTAATATTTGTGGGGGCTATGCACGTGCCAAGTGACGAGAGTCCGTACGTAGCGGCTATTATTGTTATGTCCGGGTAGTTAGGCCCACATCATGCCTTGTGTTTTTACTAGAAATGAATTATATGCTTCTTGAACTTATGACTTTATGTAGCATTGTTTCTCTAAGATTTATGGAATTTGATAATTCGAAGGAATTGTTTATGGAAAGTAATTTCAAAGGAATATTGTGTGTGCATGTGACCGCTTCACAATTTACATTCCACGAGCTGAGTGTTATTTTCCCCACTCTCATGGGAGCGCGCCGTACGCCACGACGAGATTGAAAGTTGCACTTATGGTTCGGGCCGTTTGACCCTCGGTAGTGCACAGATATGATCATTTTATGGCTCAGGCCGGTTGTCTTTATCCCGTATGCGCATGATAAAGTGTTGATGTTTTCATGGATATTGATTTGACAGATATTTGGGGGAAAATGAAGTAGAAATTATTTATTTACTTCCAGTGTCTTTTTGGGTTTCAGTGCCTATAATATCTGCTATTTTACTACCTTTACATGCCTACCGCTTTCATCATATTCTATTATACTATATTGTTGGACCTTAGTGAGTGTCAAGTCGACCTCTCGTTACTACTTCTTCGAGATTAGACGGGATACTCACTGGGTACATAATTATTTATGTACTCATGCTACGCTTCTGTACTTAATTGTACAGGTTCTGAGGCTGGTGCTTCTGGTTATCAGACCGGAGCTAGATTCTGAATATAGCTGGACCTCACTTCACGGTGAGCTGCTTCTCGTGACGATCCTCGGCAGCACCATGGATTTTTACTTTGTTACTTCCCGTCTATTTCTTTCATACAGTGGGACTGTATATTATATCTTTTGTATGTTCTGTTAGTATGCCCGTAGGACTTGTGACACTAGTTCCTAGCATACACGCGGTAGTTATTATGGATTACGGGACTGTACATATATTGGCTCACGCCTCCTTATGACTGTTTTTGGTTAAAACTAGTTAATTATCCTTCTCGATTTGTGGATCGAACTTTAAAACTTGGTATATGTTGAAATGTTTAATCAAATAAGAAAGAACCCATAGTAAGTTGAGTGTTGGCTTGCCTGACCCCGCTTTTGGGCGCCATCACGACCTGAGTTACAATTTTGGGTCGTGACAGATTAATAACTTAGTATTTTCTTATGGAATTGATTCTTTTACCTCGTGTTGATTGTATCGAATTGTTTGTGGCTAGATTCGAGGCATTTGGAGATCAATTCACGAGGCACGGTCGTGTTGAAGTACAGATTTGCACCATTTGAGGTAAGTAACAGTTCTAAATTTGGTTTTGAGGGTATGAAACCCTGAATTACGTGTCATGTGAGTGGTGTTGAGGTGACTCACATGCTAGGTGACGGGCGTGTGGGCGTGCACCATAGGAATTATTACTTGGTTAATTCCATATAACTATATAATTGAATAATTTGTTATTATCTGTATATTCTCCATGAGCTATAGAAATTGAACTACAAATCATGTTTAGTCTACATGTTGGTGTTGTGTGGGAATCCAAAGAGATCGTGTTACATGTTGAATTATCCGCTAAATTAGCATTTTATACTCAGTCACAGTTGTTACTTGTATATCATATCTCAAACTCTATTGTTCTTTATTGATACATTACATCATCATTGTTTGGGCTAATTATCATGATCATTGAGAGCCCGAGAGATTGGAGAGATTGATGACTGAGTGAGGCTGAGGGCCTGATTGTAAGGATATGCATAGGATCGGGCTGCACACCGCATCATATTTTATTGATTAATGTCATGATTGGTTAGTTCACATTCATTAGGGTTGCACTCAATATGGGATAAGATTTTCAGAGTTAGATCATCACGCAATTTGGTTGGTTCCCAGTGAGAGAGAGAGGATTAGGAGGTTCATTGATGACCTAACCTATCAGTTGTTTTTTGCTATAACTCGGGAGAGTGTATCTGGTGCTCAGTTTGATGAGGTGGTTGATATTGCTCGATGATAAGAGATGGTCTGTTGTTAGGAGCGTGAGGAGAGGGAAGCCCTCGTGGTTCGTGTGGTTTCAGCGATGTTCCTTCTGGGGGTCAGTTATACCATAGCAGGGGTCACCCTTATAGGCACGCTCAGATGGCTTGTCCAGTTCATCGTGGTACATCATCAATCCATAGTTCATATAGTGCTCATCAAGGTTAGTCATATCTCAATTCCCTTCATGATCAGAGTTCACCCCGTGATCCATCAGTTCAGGATTCCTCAATGTCGGGTCCTTCTAGAAGTTATCTCGGTACTCAGGGCCCATTTCGGTCCCCACCACTATCATAGGGGAGTTGTTTCGAGTGAGAGGAGTTTGGGCATACGTGGAGGTAGTTCCCTCATCGTCTGGGAGGTCTAGTGCAGCAAAAGAAATTAGTTTGCGACTTTTGCACCAGTTACATCACCACCCACCCACTCAGCTCGAGGTAGGGCCTAGACAACTAGAGGTCACCCTAGAGGGGGAGGCCGAGCAGGTGATGGTCAGGCCCGATTCTATGTTATTCCTATCAGGCTAGATGTTGTTGCTTTAGATGCAGTGATCACAAGTATTGTCTCGGTGTGCCACACAGATGTTTCCACATTATTTGACCCTGGTTCTACTTATTCCTACGTGTCCTCCTATTTTACTCATTATTAGGATATGCCATGTGTTCCTTTTATTCACTTGTTCATGTATTCACACAATAATTGGAGACTAGAGTTGATCTCTTATTTCTTTGTATGGTTGACTTCGACATGATCTTGGGTATGGACTGGTTGTCTCCATGTCATGCTATTCTGGATTGTCACGCTAAGACCGTGACGTTGGCGATGCCAGGTTTGCCTAGGATCGAGTGGAGGTTCTCTAGATTACGTTCCTAGTAGAGTGATTTCTTATTTGAAGGACAAACTAATGAATGGGAAGGGGTGTCCTCGTGTTGGCCTTTTGTGAGGGATGTGGATGTCGATACTCCTACTATTTATTTTGTCTCTGTGATGCGAGACTTTCCGGATGTATTCCCTGCAGAATTCTCCCGGGCGTACCGCCCGACAGGGATATGACTTCTGTATTGACTTAGGGTGCATCGATTCTATTTGTGAAGAAGAAGAATGGTACTATGCGGATGTGCATCGATTATACGCAATTGAACAAAGTTACAATCAAGAACAAGTATCCTTTGCCGCGCATTGATGATCTATTTGACCAGCTTTAGGGAGTGAGGGTGTTCTCTAAGATTAATTTGAGGTCTAGGTATCACCAGTTGAAGATTCGGGACTCGAATATGCTGAAGACGACATTCAGAACCCGTTATGGTCATTATGAGTTCCTTGCGATGTCTTTTGGGTTGACCAATGCCTCAACAACATTCATACATCTAATGGACAGTGTATTCAGCCTCATCTCGACTCGTTTGTCTTAGTATTCATTGATGATATCCTGGTGTACTCTCATAATCAGGAGAAACATGCCCAGCTACGCAGGAGAAACTTTATGCCAAGTTCTCCAAGTGTGAGTTTTGGCTTAGTTTTGTGGCGTTCTTGGGGCACGTGGTGTCCAGTAAGGGGATTAAGGTGGATCCAAAGTAGATAGAGAAAGTTCAAAGTTTTCCTAGGTCGTCCTCAGCTACGGAGATTTGGAGCTTTCTTAGCTTGGCCGGATATTATCGTCGCTTCGTGGAGGGTTTCTCGTGTATTGCATATCCCTTGAACAAATTGACCTAAAAGGGTGATCTTTTCAGGTGGTCGGATGAGTGTGAGGAGAGCTTTTAGAAGATCAAGACTGCCTTGACCACAACTCCAGCTCTAGTTTTTCCTTCAGCTTCAGGCTTTTATATAGTGTACTATGATATTTATCGGATTAGTATTGGATGTGTCTTGATGCCGGGGGTAGAGTTATTTCTTATGCTTCATGTTAGTTGAAGTCCCATGAGAAGAACTACTATGTCCATGATTTGGAGTTGGCTTGCAATGTTCACTCATTGAAGATTTTTGAGGCATTATCTCTATGGTGTGTCTTGCAAGGTTTTTACAGATCATCGGAGTCTCCAACACTTGTTCAAACAAAATGATCTAAATTTGAGGCAGCGAAGGTGGTTGGAGCTGCTAAAGGACTATGATATCACTATTTTGTATCATCCTAGCAAGGCCAATGTGGTGGTCAATGCCTTGAGTAGCAAGGTAGTAAGTATGGGTAGCGTTGCATTCATTCCTATTGATGAGAGACTGTTTGCAGTTGATGTAAAAGCCTTGGCCAACCAGTTCGTAAGATTATACGTTACGGAGCCCATCCAAGTTCTAGCTTGTGTGGTTTCTCGGTCTTCCTTATATGATCGCATTAGAGAGCACCAATATGATGATCCTCATTTGCTTGTCCTTAAGGACACGGTTCAACACGGTGATGCCAAGGGTGTTACTATCGGGAATGATGGGGTGTTGAGGATGTAGAGATGGATATTTGTGCCCAATGTAGGTGGAGTACATGAGTTGATTCTTGAGGAGGCCGACAGTTCACGATATTCCATTCATCCAAGTGCCGCAAAAATGTATCAGGACTTGAGGAAACACTATTGGTGGAGGAGAATAAAGAAGGATATAGTGGGGTTTGTAGCTCGGTGCCTAAATTGATGCTATTTGGGTGATTTTGGATTGGTTGACCAAGTCTGCGCACTTCATTCCAGTTGGGACTACTTATTCTTCGGAGCGGTAAGCCGAGATCTACATCTGTGAGACTTTTTGCATACATGGTGTGCCTATGTCCATCATTTCAAATCAGGGAACACAATTTACATCGCAATTTTGTGTTGGGCACACAGGTAGAGTTGAGTTCAACATTTCACCCTCAGACGGACGGGCAGTCCGAGTGCACTATTCAGATATTGGAGGATATTCTACGCGCTTGTGTCATCGATTTCGGTGATTCTTAGGATCAGTTTCTGTCGCTCGCAGAGTTTTCCTACAACAACAAATACCAGTCGAGCATTCAGATGGCTCCGTATGTGGCTTTGTATATGAGATGATGTTGATCTCTACTGGGTCTGTTTGAGCCGGGTGAGGCTAGGCTTGGGTATCGACATGGTTTAGGATACTTTGAACAAGGTTAGATTGATTCAAGATCGGTTTCGCACGGTGTAGTCTAGGCGGAAGAGTTACGTCAATTGGAAGGTTTGTGATGTCGCTTGCATGGTTGGGAGAAGATACTGCTCAAGGTTTCACCCATGAAGGGTGTTACGAGATTCGGGAAGAAGGGCAAGTTGAACCCTCGGTATGTTGGGCAGTTTGAGGTGCTTTAGAGGATTGATGATGTGGCTTACAAGCTTGCCTTTCCGCCTAGTCTGTTGAGTGTGCATCCAGTATTTAATATTTCTATGCTCCAAAAGTATGTCGGCGAGCCGTCTCATGTTTTGGGTTTCAGCACGGCTCAATTGGATGGTGATTTGACTTATGATGTGGAGCCGGTGGCCATTTTGGGTCGGCAGGTTAGAAAATTGAGATCAAAGGACATAGATTCATTGAAAATACAATGGAGAGGTCATCCACTTGAGCAAGCTACTTGGGAGACCTAGCGAGAGATATGGGGAATACATACACACATATCTGAGACTCCAAGTTCGTTTTTAGACCCGTTCGAGGACGAACATTTGTTTCAGAGAGGGAGGATGTAACGACCTAGCCGGTTGTTTTGAGAATTTTAGCCCCATTTCCCTATTTACTACTCATTCCCTGCGTTGCGGGGGTAGTTGGTTCGGGTCTGGAGAGGTTTCAGAATAATTGAGACACTAAGTCTCAAGATTGGAAGCTTAAGATAAAAAGGTTGGTCGGATGTTGACTTGTGTGTAAATGGCTCTGGAATAGAATTTCGATGGTTCCATTAGCTCCATTGGGTAATTTTTGACTTAGAAGTGTGTCCAGGTTGTGATTTGGAGGTCCGTAGTTGAATTAGGCTTGAAATGGCAAAAATTAGAAATTTGGAAGTTTGACCAAGTGTGGACTTTGTGGATACTGGGCTCGGATTGGGGTTAAGGAGTTGGAGTAGGCTTGGGGTGTCATTTTTGACTTGTGTCCAAAATTTGAGGTCAATTAGACAAGATTTGATAAGCTTCAGCATCGTTTGTAGAAGTTGGAATTCCTTAGTTTCAGTTGGCTTGAATTGGGGTGTGATTCATGGTTTTAGCATTGTTTGATGTGATTTGAAGACTCGACTATGTTCGTTTTGTGTTTTAGGACTTGTTGGTATATTTGGTTGAGGTTTTGTTGAGGTCCCGGGGGAGGGTGGAGTTCAGATGATTTTCGGATCAAGTTTGGATTTACAAGGGATGTTGTAGCTGAAGTCTTCTGGTGCAATCGCACCGCGGAGCTTTGGTCACAGATGTGAGCTCGTAGGTGCAGGAGGGGAAGCATGGAAGAAGCATGGGATGGAGGTGTGCACTGGTCGCAGGTGCGAGGCAATTTTCGCACCTGTGTGGTCGCAGATGCAGCGTGATAGACGCAGGAGCGGAGTTGTCTGGGGGAGTTTGCGCAGGTGCGATGGAAATTCCACATCTGCGATTATGCAGAAGCGGAGGGCAGGATCGCATAAGCGTAGGGGGCCTTGAGTCATGTACACAGAACCAGACGATTTTCCGCTAAAGAGGAACCACAGGTGCGGTTAAGTTTCCGCGGGAGCGGTAAGCATGGACATAACCTTAAATTCGAGGGTTCCGTGATTTTCTTCATTTTGAACATTTCAAGTTCAGGATTAGGCGATTTTTTAGAGGAATTTCGACAAGATTCTTGAGGTAAGTCACTTGTGGTTAACGTTATTCAAAAAATATTTTTCCACATTGATTTCCCCACCTAGATTGTGTGGTTTTGAGGTGTAAATTTGGGAGTTGAGGCTAGGAATTTGGAGAGTTTCAATTGGGGATTTGGGTGTCGATTTGGTGTTGGATTTTGGTAAATTTGGTATGGTTGGACTAGTGGTTGAATGGGCTTCTGGATTTGATGACCTTTATTGGATTTCAAGACGTGGACCCAGGTCCGGCTTTTGACTTGACTTTTTGACGTTTGATTAATAACTTAGTATTTTCTTATGGATTTGATCCCTTTAGCTCGTGTTGATTGTCGAACTGTTTGTGGCTAGATTCGAGGCATTTGGAAACTTATTCGCTAGGTAAGGGCGTGTTGGCGTAGGAATTTTTACGATTTGAGGTAAGAAACAGTTCTAGATTTGGTTATGATGGTATGGAACCCCGAATTACGTGTCTTGTGAGTAGTGTTGAGGTGACGCACATGCTAAGTGAAGGGTGTGTGGGTGTGCACCATAGGAATTGTGACTTGGTCAATTCCATGGAACTATATAATTGAATAATTTGTTGCTATCCATATATTCTCCATGTGTTATAAAAATTGAACTACAAATCATGTTAGAAATTATGTTTAGGCTACATGTTGGTACTGTAGGGACCCACAAAGGTCGTGTTACATGTTGAATTATCTGCTAAACTGCCATTTTATACTCACTCACAGTTGTTACTTGCATTTTATATATCAGTCTCTATTGTTCTTTATTAGTACATTACATCATTGTTGTTTGGATGATTATCATTATTATTAAGAGCCCGAGATACTGGAGAGATTGATGACTGAGTGTGGATGAGGGCTTGAGTGTGAGGATATGTATGGGATGGGGATGCATGTTGCAACATGTTTTATTGATTAATTCTATGATTGGCTTATTATAGCGCTTAGGCTGAAGGAGCCTCTCCGAAATCAGCACACCCATAATGAGCGCTGGTACCTACTGAGTGCGAGGGCAAGTGCCGAGAGTGGGTGCTAAGCGACTGGGAAAGCTTAGTGACTGTGAGGAATGAGTGAATGTGAGGTTAGAGTGAATGGGAGGACTGAGTGACTGTTACTCTAAGAATATGCACTTGATTTCATTATTGTTGTACTTCAGCTGGCATATATCACTGTCATATAGTTACTCAGAGATGTTATATCCTGTTCCAATTGAACTTGACGTGAATTAATCGTTTTGACTTTAAATGTCGAAATTGAGAGCATGCCTACTTTCCTACACTATATTTTTGGGAATTGAACTATACCGTGAAGCTCATCACTACTTTCATTCCAATAGTTAGTCTTGTTACTGACTGAGTTAGTTACACTCACGCTACACCCTGCACTTCATGTGCAGATCTAGGTGTTTTCGGGCACAGTAGGTGTTGATTATCAGACCAACTTGATTGTTTGAAGATTTCGAGGTAGCTGGCCGGTGTTCGCAGACCTTGAATTTTCTTTCTTATCTTTCATCTTTATGTATTTAGTTTCAGTTTTTCATAGACAGTGTTTTCAGACTTGTGTTGTATAGTGCTCATATACTCAATAACACCCTAGTTTTGGGAACTTCCGTATTGAGTTTTTGATTTTCTATCTAGTTTATGAGAGCTTTAATTATTTAAAACTGTTGTAGTTCATTTGTTTACCATTAAAAGTGTTGGAAATATTTTGAAGTGTCAGCTTTCCTAGTACCCCGTTATGCACTACCACGTCAGGCTACGTTTTGGGTTGTGAAACGCTTCCTCTCAGAATCTTTGGCCGGAGAGCAAGCAATAAAAAAGGCGGCATTCTTCTTCATCCGAGGGCAAGAATAAAAAGGTGAAGAAAGCCGCACCCGAGCCAGCCATGGGAACTATCATTATTGACGATGATGGAGAAGCAAGTGATGAAAGGGCTTCCCTACAATGGAGACAACGTCCTTCATTATCTCAACAGAAATTCCAATCAGAAGAGCTTATAACCCCAATCGAGGACGATGCCCAAGCGCTCCAGGGAGAGTTTGACTTGGTGAAAAATGCCAATTCTCGCGTTTAAGTCCCAGTTGCTGCTCCCGGTATTGTGAGGTCGAGTACCGGGCCTCTTCCGCCTTTGATTAGTGAGCAACCAACAAACGACACTGCCTCCATCGCAGCTGCTTCTTAACCTACAACACCATCAGCTTCATCACCACTACTGCTACATCACCCCCACCGGCCACAGACGCCCGAGAGGAAGATATACTTCATCCCCAGTCCCCATACCATAGGTATTTGGGGCACAACTACTCGCCCCCTTCTGCAGATCCCAAGAGGAGGAGGAGTGTCTCCCTCTCAGTATCTACTGAGTGATATCTGATATCCTTGTCAGTGAAACTCGCCAATTATATGAAGTTGCTAGCTTCAGAAAAAGATGAGGAGAAAATACTCTCTCTTTCGTGGGAGTGTTTGTTAAATAATGCTTTGCACAATACGACAGCAGTAACTTACGTGTTCCCTTTACTGCTTGTTTCTTCTTGACTTGCTACGATACGGTTTCTAACTTAAGTTTTTTCTTTGCAGGCCAACTTCCTTGCTTTTGAGGGCCTTCAGAAATTGGTCCTCTATAAAGAAGGACTCATGTCCGAGTGGGACCAAATTGTTGCTCGCCTACCGGTACTGGAAGCAAAAGCTGCTGAGGTAGGTGAGTTAGTGGCTCGGTTGCAACAGAGTGGGCAAGAAGTCATGACCCTCACCAAAGAAGCCTCACAGCTAAATGTATAGTTTTAAGAAGCCAAGGCTAAATGGTCTAAGGTCCAATATGTTGTGCTCGCTGCTGCCAAGCGCGAATTTGCCTCCATTGAGAGAGTGCATAACTTAGAGTCAGCCTTGAACTCCAAAGATAAAAAAGTTGTTGTTTCCAAGAAAAAGCGTGCCCAGATGGATGATAGGTATAGGAGGATCATGGAACATAATAAGATTCATATAACCACTATCCGTGATCTTAATATTAGCCTTCACGCCATAAGATCCGAGCAGGATGGCCTTTTGACCAAGGTTAATTGGCTTCAATCAAAACTCCAGCAACGAGCGGATTCCGTCATCATTGAAAAACATATTCTATGTAAAAAATGAGGAGAACAACATTGAAAGAGGCCAAAACAGGCGTCATTGATATTGACGATGAAATCGCCAAGGCCCGAGACTTGGAGTTGACCGCTCGAAGACGCCTCCCGGCTTAGCCTGATGCAACTAACTACTCTAGTTTTAGTTTCGAGTTCTCAGGGACCGAGGATGAACTTGAGGCGAATAACGATGAAGGCCAAGATCCCGAGCCGACGGAAGATCCGCCTACTTCTCCTGGAGCACTGATGCTCCTCTTCCCCCAAGTTCTGAGGGTGATGTAGTTTAACCTTTTTGCTTTCATTTCTTTTGTCATTTTCTTTTCTTATTATTTTACTTGTGATATTTGGCACGTTTTATATATAACTGTTCTTTTTTTTTTTAAGTATTTCGCAATGTTTACTTTTTTGCGTCGAATTATGCAAGGCTTCGGGTGAAATTCTCCCTGATAGCATTTGGGTTCCGGCATAAAATTTTCTGGAACCAACCCTTTACTGTGAGTTTCATAAGAGAGGGTCCTCTTATATTTACAGTGCTCTTAAAGAGTATGTCTCATGTTCGTTCCGGCACTAGCATTTGAAGTACTTGATTAACTTTCAAACGATAAAATCAATTCATCATTTAGACAAGAAACAAGATAAAAATAAAAGAACTTTATTCTATTCCTTCTATCTTCGTACGTAAGTTGTTGTTTTGATGAAAGAAAAGAAATTGCCATTACATTTGGTTAGTTTGTAAAACTTGTTTCTATTGGGATGGTTGTGCAATCCATGGTCTAAATGAGACATTTCTGTTCCCGAATTTTGTAGTCCCGGTTACTGGGGCAATTAGGTTGCCATATTCTGATATCACTCCCCCCTAGTGTTCGAATGTGAAGAGTGAGAATTGGAACACTGGAAGTCTTGATCCTTGGAGGATTCCACTAGTAATGGTTGGATAATCTTTGGTTCGATGGAAGGTTTTATTTCACATTAGGAACTTTGCCATCGAGCCAACGAATATCTAACCACCCCTAGCGGCTTGTAGGGAAAACACTTGTAAATGGTTGAATAGCATTTAGTCCGACGAAAAGATTTGCTTCCCATTAGGATTTTGCCATCGAGCCAAAGAATTTTTAACCATCTCGCAATGGTTTGTCATTTCGATGCCTCGTCGTTTAAAGGTCTTATTTCTGCTTATGGCATTTCTTTCATAATATGCTTCCCATTGCTCCCTCATTAAAACCCTTTCCAGAAAACCAAATCGGGACAAATATTGGGTGAAGGAAAAGAAGTACAGCACATACTTTCAATACAAGCGGTGCTCATCAGCAATAATACCTTTTGAGGTGGGTCACATTCTAGTTGCTTAGAAATTTGACTCCATCTTGGATTTCAAGTCCTATGATCCTTTTCCGGAGATAATTAAAACTATGTAGGGGCCTTCTCATGTCAGACCCAGCTTTCCTGCGTTGAGCTACCTGGTGTTTTGAGCTACGTTTCTTAAAACCAAGTCTCCCACTTTGAAATAGCGGAGATTGGCCCTTCGATTATATCATAACTTTCCATTCTTTGTTTCTAGGGCACCATCGTTATGTGCGCTAAGTCCCTGCGTTCATCAAGCAGCTCCAATTTGACTAGCAACACTTTGTTGTTTGTTTCTTCATCCGCCTGGAAGTATCGCAAGGTCAGTTCTCCAACTTCCACCGGGATCATAGCTTTTACACCGTATCCAAGAGAGAAAGGTGTATATCTCGTGGTTTATTTTGTCATTGTTCGGTATGCCCACAACACTCCCGGTAATTCTTCAGGCCACTTGTCTTTGGATGCTTCCAAACTCTTTTTAAGGTTTTGAATAATTGCCTTATTAGTTGATTCAACCTGCCCATTTGAGCTCGGATGGTATGGTGCAGATGTGATTCGTTTAATCTTCAATTCTTCAAGAAATTTTGTGACTTTTGAGCCTATGAACTATGGTCCTTTTTCGCAGGCAATTTTCTTTCGGAATTCCAAACCAGCAGATTATGTTTTTCCATAGGAAATCATCCACTTTGCGCTTGCAATTTTCTGGTAAGGACATGCTTCAACCCACTTAGTTAAGTATTCGGCGAAAATTAAAAGAAACCTTACCTTCTCGGGAGCCGGCGACAGCGGTCCAACTACATCCATCCCCAATTTTATTAACGGCCATAGGGAAAATACCGAATGCAACAGTTCTTCCGGTTGGAGTACTAACGGCGCATGGCTTTGGCACTTGTCACACTTCTGAGTGAATTCCTTAGCTTCTTTCGCCATCTGGGACCAATAGTATCATGCCCTAACTAATTTCAACACCAACCAATTCGCACCTGAATGATTTTTGCAGATCCTTTCGTGAACCGCTATCAAAACGTAATTAGCCTTGGAGGCTCCTGAGCATCGGGCCAATGGGCCTTGGAATGGCCTTCTGTATAGCTGTCCTCCCCAGACGCTGTAACGAGTTGCTTTGGTGTGGAGTACGCAGGATGCCTTCGGGTCTTCGGGCAGCTTGCCATGCTCAAGGTAGTCGATGATTTTATTTCTCCAGACCCATACTAGGTTGGTTGTATTTACTTCATAATAACCGAACATATCCAATACCAAGTGCATAAGTTGTATGATCGTCCCTCCCTTCATTTTCGTGGACAAGCCCAGATTGACCAATGCACTGCGTTTTCTTCTCTTGGAATGTGAGTGATTGACCATTCCCTGAACCGTGCGATCAGAATTTGAACATTCACCGCATATTATTGCATGTGTGTGTGTGAATATATATATATATATATATATATATATATATATATATATATATAGAGAGAGAGAGAGAGAGAGAGAGAGAGAGAGAGAG
>ML275800.1:18819-105295 GCA_005239495.1 Nicotiana undulata
TATATATATATATATATATATATATATATATAGGGGACCGGAAGCGAAGCCCCTAAAATATTAGGGGGAAAATAAATAAATGTAAGGACATGAAGAAAATAACAATATGAAAATAAAACCTGCAGAATAAAGTTAATTAGAGTGCTAATAAATAAATTTATGGGGCAGAGCCACCCATGTAAATTAAATGCGATAATTTAATTTAGGCGGTATAACCGACCATAATGCAAAGAAACATAAATAAAATGAGCAAGAGTAAAGTAAATAAGAACTTGATTGATATTGAATAGGAAAAAATTGATATACAAGTTAAAAACTTATAATATATTAGAGAGAGAGAGCTCTAACCAATTCTAGAGAGAGAGGAACATAATTCTTTCTCAAGTGGTAGTGTAAGGTGTGTCTTACAAGTGATATGGGGGCTATTTATAGCCAAAAATTTAAAAATTACATAGTATTTTCTAATGTCATCTATGATGTCATTAGGAGTAAGTGCTAGCTGATGTCATGGATGAGGTCAGCTGTGATGTCATTACGCCATCATGCGTATGTAATTTCTGATAAAACTTTTCAAAAAATTAAATTAGGGAAAAATTAGATCAGGGTCTTCTTCTTCTGATGATGATGATGATGATGATGATTTGTCAGACGAAGATGCTTGGTTTTGTTGACCCGGAATTTGACTCTTCAGAGAATCAAGAATTTTTTCCATTTGTTGAATGAAGTCAAGCCTGCTGCTGGAACCGGCTAGATGTGCGTTTTAGATGGACTTTTGTTGTAGAAATAATATTTGGGAAACATCTGTTATTTCTAGATACTGCGGATGAAATAGAAATCATTTCTCTACTGCTGGCACATAGGCATCGGATGAATCCCACATTTTGTACCACTTGCAGTGACCTTGGAGGGCTAACCATGGTAGTCCTTTTTGTCCTTCTGGCTTTTGGAAGGAAAACTTCTGAGAATATATCCATGGGATATGAAATCTGTGAGAAAATTGAAGGAGGATGGGTATCTTCTGCTCACTAGAAAATCTGTGGCAGAAATAGTCATAACCTTCCTTTATCGGTGCTGGGAGAATTTCCGCTCTATGACCATATGCAGGCCACCATTGATGTATAAACCACTGAGGGAAGTCAGAGGCCAATTTTTTACCACAACGGATGAACCATGAATGCTTTCCAAGTTGGTTTTGGAAGGTGAAAGCATTCATCTATGTTGTCTGGTAGTCATAGTAATTGTAAAATTGCGAATCCAAACATGAGAAAGTTTTGTGTATGTGGTTGGGTGGGTTCCCCATTCTTTTGGTGAGATTACTTTGTTAATCCACACTGTAATATGCGTGACATATGATTTGGTTTGTTTGTCTTTATGGGGCCTAAACAAGCAGGACTTGGTATATGTGAGAGTAAACTCATAGTATTTTTGGGTTTGTTTATGGGTGTGTTGAATGAAATTGGCTGAAGGGCGAAGTAGTTTATTATCTACTCATGGGGATTGGAATACTAGAACTCTGGTTCAATTTGGATGAGTGGGTAGACACTCTCATTCTTAATATAAGTAGGCTCATCGGAAGAGGAGCTTTTGTTTGAAGAAATAGGTTGTGGCACTGGTGAAGAAAATGCTTGATTAGATGTGGTTTTTTGGAGGTTGGATAGACATTCTGTACCTGCAATGAGGCTTGTAGCCTCCAATAGTTTTTTGTGGTGATTTTAGCAGCCACAAGAATTGAAGAAGCCGTGTGACTTTGGGACGCCACGTAATTAGAAGAAGATGCGTGGCTTTGTGCCGCCACCTTAGAACTGTAATTTTTATACAATTGGTACTGATCTCTCAGTTGATTTTTAAACAGGCAAGGCATGGCTCTCTGATCATTGATTCCCATGAGTTGGCGCCATTGCATGAATTCTTCTTCGGTCCAAGGAGAAGTCATGGTATGTGCTAGTTGGGTTTGAGCTTGTTGGGATTCTTTGTAACGACCCGACCGGTCGTTTTGAGCTCTAGTGCATTCTTTGTAATGACCCGACCGGTCGTTTGGAGCTCTAGCGCGTCGTTTGTCGGTTTTAGTCCATCAGTAGATTCATTCCAGGTATTATTACTCGTAGGCGTGGTCGGAGTTTATTTTTGGGAAGTTCGGGGTCAATTTGGAAAGAAAATTCTCATTTCGGAAGCCTTAAGTTGGAAGAATTGACAAAGATTGGATTTTTGAGTAAACGACCTCAGAATTAGGATTGAAGGTTCCGAAAGTTTCGTATAACAATTTTGGACTTGGGCGTATGTTCGGCTCGGGTTTTCGATGACCCGGGAGCATTTCAGCGCATATTGTGGAAGTCAACATTTTAGATGAAATTTCATAAGACTGGGTTGAAGTGCATTTTAATGATATCGATGTCCGTTTAGGATTCCTAGTCTGGGAGTAGCTCCGTATGGTTATTCTGGTGTTGGGAGCGCGATCAGAAGTAAATTCGAAGGTCCGTAGGTTAATTTGGAGTCATTTGGCTAAAGTTAGAAATTTGAAGGTTTTAAGAAGTTGGACCGGAAATGAAGATTTTAATATCAGAGTCAGATTTTGATTCTGGAAGTTGGAGTAGGTTCGTAATATCGAATATGACTTGTGTGCAAAATTTGAGGTCAGTCTGACGTGATTTGATAGGTTTCGGCATCGAATGTAGAAGTTGGAAAATTTAACGTTCATTAAGCTTGAATTGGAGTGCGATTCATGGTTTCAGCGTTATTTGATGTGATTTGAGGCCTCGAGCAGGTCCGTGGGATGTTGTGGGACTGGGTCGTGTGATTGGAAGGGGTCCCGAGGGCCTCGGGTGTGTTTTTGAGTGGTTTCGAATCATTTCGGGTTTTTTTTAAATGGATGATACTGGTATCTGGTGTTGTTCTGCGCGTTCGCTGGGATCCCCTCGCGTTCGAGAAGAAGGATTTGGCTTCAAGGAATTTGTGCTTCGCGTTCGCGAAGAAGAAAAATCTCTGTTGCGCATGTCTGACTTCGGAGGAACATATCTCACAATCTATAAGGAATTTTGAGATGATATAAAAATGAAAGTTGTAGCTCTATGTGTTTAGTGTCTCGAAAGGTAAACTATTTAGCATTTGAATTTATATACAAACAGTTATGGCGGGTACACTACAGGGTGTCCGAGAAGATGAAGAAGAAATTTGTGTTCCAGAAGACTGACTTTGGCAGCTTATATCTCGAAATCTTTAAGGAATTAGGAGATGACTAAAACATGAAAGTTGTAGATATTGGAGTCTAGTTTTCAGAACTTTAAATCAGTTGTCATTTGGAGTTTTGTGAAAATAGTTATGACAATTCTACTAGAGGCTGTCTGAGAAGAGTTTAGAATTGCTTTTCGAGATATTTTGTTCTTCGCGAATGCGAGGGTAGGCCCGCGAACGCGAAGAAGACTTGCCTGGCAGTGTTTAAGTTTGCAAAAAATGGTTTACGCTCATTTCATCTCATTTCCTCCATGGGAGACGACCTATGAGTGATTTTGGAGCTCCATCTTCATCATCTATGTCAAGGTAAGTGATTCCCACCTATTTCAAGTTAAATACTTGGATTATATATATATATATATATATATATATATATATATATATATATATATATATTTTAACATAGAAATTCATGGGAAATAAGTGAAAACTTGGGGTTTTGGTAGAAAACCTAGAAATTAGTATTTTTGGATTTTGACAATGAAATAAGACATGGGATTTGGAATTAATTATATATTTGAGTTCATGAGGTTATGGTAATGTTTATCTTCGAAAAATTTTGAAATCCGGGCACGCGGGCCCGAGGGTGATTTTTATCGACTTTTCGATCGGGGTTAGGACATTGAATTCTAATGGATGTTTGAGCATACATTAATAGATTTACGTAATTATTGGCTAGTTTTGGGGCGTTGTGCATCAATTTGAGTCATCGGAAGGGCTTGGAAGCCAGTTATGAATCTTATGAGCGAGGTAAGTCTCATTTCTGACCTTGTAAGAGGGAATTGTCCCCATAGGTGAAATAATTAAATATGTGCTACTATTTGTAGGGGCTACGTACACAAGAGGTGACATGAGTCAGTGCGTATCTACTATAACGCTTATGTATGGGTACTCTAGGACCCAAAAGCATGTTTTATTTGTCGTACTTGTAACCTTATTGATGAAATTGAGAATGATTAAATCTAATCGAACTTGGCAAATGAATATCTAGAAAAGATTTAAATACTATCTTCGTGGCCATTAAAAGAGAAATTGTAATTTTCTTGGGTAATTATTTTCCCGATTTTTAGTCGGGGTGGACTGTTTGAATGTGTATGCTTATGTGTGACCGCTTGTGACCGATATTCGATATTTTGTGGTAATGAGTGATTTATCTCGGTAAGTATCTCCTTATGTGGGTCTTATGTGTGGATCAAGTGGCACACCACCACAGGCATGTTATTTGGATCAAGTTGTGCGCCGCAACAATGTGATGTTTAGTACGGTCCCCTATATCTATTTTCTGGTGTTTTTGTTTCCCATTTTCTGAGGGAGGTTTGTAGAATCTTTCTGATTGTCTAATTAACTAAGTGAGTTGAGTAGTTCCTTTCATAGTTCGTTTCCTTATGTATCACGTTCGAGCTGCGGCCTATTGGCACGTTGTGGCATCATATGAGACTTTTGGTCATGTATGGGGTGACTTGTTGCTTGAGCGGCTCAACTGGGTGAGACGAGATTATTGGATCAGGGATCAACGCATTAAGATTACGTAAAGTACATTAAAGGACAAGTACCATTATTTAGTTCATAATGAGGTGATGATTCTAGTCAAGGGGAAAGATTCAATGTTTTGTTAACTCTGCAATTGGTTATGAATTTCCACACATCTCCTCCGTTGTGGTAGTATCGTAAACGTTATAGCAGGACCTATATATATGTCATGCGGTGCATTGAGAGCATCAGATTCGTGGAATTTTGGCTATTATGATCAGGGAATGTCATTATGATTAGATGATAAATTATGCGGTGTATGGTGCTAATTCAGCAAAGGCAAGCCATCATATTCTGGTGCCTCGCATAGTGATTAATTCGGTGTTCACATGTTGGAAACAGGCCTGGCAGAAGATTTCGGGTGTTGGAACTGCGTTATGAGCCTATTGTATGGATAAAAGAAGATATCTTCATATTTGATCGATCTAATGCGCTCATTTGAGTGGTGGCAGCACAGGTAGGTGCACGAAGTGTTAACCAATGATTTCAGATAACTCCAGAGCAGTTCTTAGCACGTTCGAGGACGAACATAAGTTTAAGTGGGAGAGAATGTAACGACCCGACCAGTCGTTTTGAGCTCCAGCGCGTCGTTTGTCGGTTTGAGGCCATGAGCAGCTTCATTCCAGGTATTATGACTTGTAGGCGTGGTCGGAGTTTAATTTTGGGAAGTTCAGGGTCAATTTGGAAAGAAAATTCTCATTTCGGAAGCCTTAAGTTGGAAGAATTGACTAAGATTGGATTTTTTGAATAAACGACCTCAGAATCAGGATTTGAAGGTTCCATCAGGTTCGTATGACAATTTCGGACTTGGGCTTATGTACGACTCGGGTTTTGGATGACACAGGAGCATTTCGGCGCATATTGTGGAAGTCAGCATTTTCGACGAAATTTCATAAGACTGGGTTGAAGTGCATTTTAGTGATATCGATGTCCGTTTGGGATTCCGAGTCAGGGAGTAGCTCCGTATGGTGATTCTGGTGTTGGGAGAGCGATCGGAATTAAATTCGGAGGTCTGTATGTCAATTTGGAGTTATTTGGCTAAAGTTAGAAATTTGAAGGTTTTTAGAAGTTGGACCGAAAATGGAAATTTCGATATCGGAGTCATATTTCGATTATGGAAGTTGGAGTAGGTTCGTAATATGGAATACGACTTGTGTGCAAAATTTGAGGTCAATCGGACGTGATTTGATAGGTTTCGGCATCGAATGTAGAAGTTGGAAATTTTAAAGTTCATTAAGCTTGAATTGGAGTGCGATTCATGGTTTCGGCGTTATTTGATGTGATTTGAGGTCTCGAGCAGGTCTGTGAGATGTTATGGGACTGGGTCGTGTGATTGGACGGGGTCCCAAGGGCCTCGGGTGTGTTTTTGGGTGGTTCGGATCATTTCGGGTTGTTTTGAAATGGTTGATGCTGGTGTCTGGTGTTGTTCTGCGCGTTCGCGGGGATCCCCTCACGTTTGCGAAGAAGTATTTGGCTTCAGGGACTTTGTTCTTCGCGTTCGCGAAGGGTGCCTCATGTTCGCGAAGAAGAAAAATCTCTGTTGCGCAGGTCTTACTTCGGAGGCTCATATCTCACAATATATAAAGAGTTTTGAGATGATATAAAACTGAAAGTTGTAGCGCTTTGTGTCTAGTTTCTCGAAAAATAAATCATTTAGCATTTGGATTTATGTACACACAGTTATGGCTAGTACACTACAGGGTGTCCGGAAAGATAAAGAAGAAATTTGTGTTCCACAAGACTGATTTTGGCAGCTTATATCTCGAAATCTTTAAGGAATTACTAAAACATGAAAGTTGTAGATCTTGGAGTCTAGTTTTCAGAACATTAAACTATTTGTCATTTGGAGTTTTGTGAAAAACGTTATGACCATTCTACTAGACGCTATCTGAGAAGAGTTTTTAATTGCTTTTGGAGATATTTTGTTCTTCGCGAACGCGAGGGTAGGCCCGCGAACACGAAGAAGACTTGCATGGCATATTTAAGTTTGCAAAAAAAGTGGGTTAGGCTCATTTCATCTCATTTTCTCCATGGGAAACGATCTAGGAGTGATTTTTGAGCTCCATCTTCATCATCTATGTCAAGGTAAGTGATTCCCACCTATTTCAAGTGAAATACTTGGATTATATATATATATATATATATATTTTATTTTTATTTTTATTTTTTTTTTTTTAACAAAGAAATTCATGGAAAATTAGTGAAAACTTGGGGTTTTGGTAGAAAACCTAGAAATTAGTATTTTTTTTTTTGACAATGAAATAGGACATGGGATTTGGAATAAATAATATATTTGAGTTCGTGAGGTTATGGGTAATGTTCATCTTCGAAAATTTTTGAAATCCGGGCACGCGGGCCCGAGGGTGATTTTTATCGACTTTTCGATCAGGGTTAGGAATTGTTATAAATTGGATTCTAATGGATGTATGAACATACATTAATGGATTTGCGTAATTATTGGCTAGTTTTGGGGCGTTGTACATCAATTTGAGTCATCGGAAGGGCTTGGAAGCCGGTTATGAATCTTCGTAGCGAGGTAAGTCTCATTTCTAACCTTGTAAGAGGGAATTTTCCCCATAGGTGAAATAATTAAATATGTGCTACTATTTGTGGGGGATACGTACGCACGAGGTGACGGGAGTCCATGCGTATCTATTATAACGCTTATATACGGGTAGTCTAGGACCCATAAGCATGTTTTATTCGTCGTACTTGTAACCTTATTGATGAAATTGAGAATGATTAAATCTTATCGAACTTAGAAAATGAATTTCTAGAAAAGATTTAAATACTATCTTCGTGGCCATTAAAAGAGAAATTGTAATTTTCTTGGGTAATTGATTTCCCGATTTGTAGTCGGGGTGGACTGTTTGAATGTGTATGCTTATGTGTGATCGCTTTGCAATTTATATTTCGCGAGCGGGGTGATTTCTTCCGCTACTCTCATGGGAGTGGGTCGTACGCCACAGAAGGTAAATAGATACATCTATGGTTCGCGTCGTTCGACCCTTCGGCAGTGCACAATTTACATTTATGTTGGTTTGGGCCGTTCGACCCTCGGCATTTCCTGCGCATGATATTTTTTGGATACCATCTGTGATTTGAAATGTTTAATTGCTTAAGATATAAGTTGTTCACTAAGACGATGGAAATTGGGATTTATAATTTATGGAAGAAATTGTGTTTTCTTGCTGTTATATGTTGTTTAATGATAACATCCATGTTTGACATCACACTTCATTATATTAATTTGACCTCTAGTAAGTGTCAAAGTCGACCTCTCGTCACTACCTCTTCGAGGTTAGGCGAGATACTTACTGGGTACACGTCATTTTCGTACTCATACTACACTTGTTGTGCATTTTGTTGCACAAGTACAGGTATATCTAGTGGCCCCGCTTGGCACCGTGGCATGGTTGATATGGGGACTTAGCTCGCACCATCTCGAGACGACCCGCAGCCAACAGAGTCTCCTTCAGAGTATTCAGTTGTACTTTCTTTAGTGTCCTATTGTATTCTAGACGGTCATTGTATTTCATTTGGGTTTTCTTAGAAATTTCTCATGCACTTGTGACACCGGGTTTTGGGATGATTTCTGGATGTATTTGTTAATTGAATTGTTAAAACCTCGTTATTTACTCAGTAAATTTTATTGATCGTTATAAAATGAAATGAAAAGTAATGATTTCAAAAATACTAAAATAGGAATTTTAATTTAACTACTTAGTGTTGTCTTGCTTGACAGTGGTGTCCAGCGCCATCATGACCTTAATGGATTTTTGTTGGTGACAACGTGGTATCAGAGCACTAGGTTCCCTGAGGTTTCACGAGTCATGAGCAAGTCTAGTAGAGTCTTGTGGATCGGTACGGAGACGTCTGTACTTATCTTCGAGAGGCTACGGGCTTGTTAGAAGTACTTCCTTTCTTGATTCCTCATCGTGCGGTATGATTTCCTTTAAGGCTTATGCCTACGTTTCTTCCTACTCAAACTTACGCGTCGCGAAGCGCTTGCTATAAATCGGGACTTGAGGAATTGTAATGGTACTTCAGATATGGTGCGTGATGTTTTTCAATGCATAGGTTGTTGGGGCTATTGTCGTTGCTTTGCGGAAGGATATTATGTGGTTTCAGCTCATTAGTTGTATTTCTGAGAGCTTGGAGGCTATGCTCAAGTTGTTATAATGATCACAAATGGTTATCGTGCAGTAATGAGGTGATGGTAGGAGGCCTGCCCATATGTCAGGGTCGAGAGTGACTTGATGTGAGTTCTACTTAGAGCATGATTCTGAGATTTCAGTATTTTATTTCCGACAGAGGAAAGGCAATTGGACTATATATGTTCAAATTTGGGTGAATAGAGTAATAAGACTTGGCGTTTTCAAGTGAGGTGGAATCTTCATCTGTGATGTGGTATTGTCGTCCTTGATCGAATAGAATGTGTTAAGTTCGCCGGTGTTATGATCTTCTTCGATTCGCCTTTGGGGCGGGAGATACTGAGATAGTATAAAGGAAGCGGCTGTCAAAGATCGCGGTGTGCGGTGGTTCAGGATTGAATAGGTATTTCTAATATTGATGTCTTGAGAAGGGGATCTTTGGAAGGGGTTGAAGTTAGTAGCAATCTATCGAGTCAAGTGCTACAAAGATAGATATTGGCCTAAGGAAACAACTGGGAAACAAGGGATGAGGAAGGACAAGTGGGAGAGTGGAAGCGTAGCATATGAGTTCTGTGGTAAGATAATTTCACATCTTGAGGAGAAGTTTGGAGTGATTTGATAATTTTAGTGGACGGTGATTGGGTCCACCGGCTTAAATTGAAATATTGGCTATTTCGGCGGAAGAGTTGGTACAACAGATGGGAGTTTTTGGTATGAAGGAGGATGCAATATGACTTTGGATTGAAAGGTGTTGTCGCATATTTAGTTGATGTCCATAAAGAGTGAACGGACTATAATAGTTGGTGAATGAGAACGAGTTTAGGATAGGGTATTGATGTTGTAGTGATTGTTTCCCGTGCAACGACATTGGAGGATGTCGGTATGTAATTTACACAGGTGGGTTATCGCTTGTGAGCAGGTTAGCGGTCGTGTGGTTGGAAAGGTTTCTGCGAGGTATTCTATTGGCTATTCAGTAAGAGGCCAAATATATGAATGTTTCTAGAGATGCAGAGTGTTCATGAAATGCAAACGGAAGGATTTCAAGGAATTTGGCGAGTTGGTTATGCAGGATCAAGTCAATCTTGGTGGGTTCCAGAGTTGTATAATATTAGCTTCAAGCTAAGTGGGAGAGGGTCCCATCACCTATAATTTGGGTTGCATGGTTATCTACTAGTGAAAATTCTAGTTGTCGGCATAATGACGAGGTAATGTAGACAAGGGAAGAAGGCTTAACCTGTAATTTAAGGTAAAGGAATTATTAGGGAGTTCTATAATTGGCCTTGTTGACTTATGTTCGGGCTTTGGGAAGATTCAGGGCTTATGCTTCGTACAGAGATGATTTGCAAGGGAAGTTGGTCATTCGGGTGCTTTATTAAGATGGGTGTTCAGGTGCTAGTGGAGCCGTAGTGTTGATTATATTCGGTACCAGGCCAGAGTGGATGACTCTCAACAATGGTTCTTATGAATTCAAAGGTTAAGAATGCGGTGTTTAAGGGTTTCAAGCCCGCAGTATGGCCAAGGATCAGGCTCTTGCAACAGATTATGATAGAAGGCTTGGAATGTTCCAGGATGTTTTCGGCTTGCATTGTAGTATTTGAGGAATGAGAGGAATAAACTCCGGATTTGTAGGAAGGATTATCAAGATGGGTATGCCAGTCAAAGATGTGAATATGCATGCAAGGAGGGCATGAAACGGTTCATGGGTCTGGAAACAAAGTGGTATCGTGGAATGGAGTCACTCAAGGTGAGTGCAAATTTAGTTGCTATGGGTTAATTGGGGTTATCATTATTCCTGCGGTGAGTGCGAATTGAATTGAGGTACGATATGGGTCGTGTTATATGAGCTTATGGAAAGTTTAATTAAATTTCACTGCGGTATCGTGGCGGTGTTAGCGTATGGGCATTGTGAGTTATTGTTCATCTTGATCTATGGCTTGAGCCAAGTGGGGAGTCTCTTGTTGATAAGTCGATTGAGCATCTGAGTGTCGTATCAATTTCAGTTTGAGGTATACGGGGGAAGCAGTTATATCCTGCAGAGGTCGAGTTTGAGGATTTGCATGTTTTGTGATTATGAGAATTCACTCGTGTGTTGTGATGGTTCTCTTGAATTAAGTTAAGTAAAAGGTCTTTATATGATGAAGTGTTTACCCTATTAGCGGTTCAGGAGTTATGACGAGATTCATGTGCGAATGCATATTGGCATGTTAGGTGCAGTGAACGGTATGAAATTTGGAAGCGAGGATCAAGGTTGCGGTTTAGTGTTGACAAGAATGTCACGAGCTCGGATGATCAGGAAAGGGATTTGAATGTTTAGAGTAAGCTGGTAATGTCTTCGACGTCTCCTGAGAGCGGTGTTTTGTGAAAGAGGCTTTGCATACTGGTTATGAATTCTCTAATTGCTTTACAACGTTTGTGTGGCCGGTGGTATGGAAGTGCAGACTTGTTACCTAGCGCATAAGGTCGTGGAAGCGTATACCACGAGAAGATTGTATGAGCATGACATGTAGTCACTTAATTGATTGAAGGTTTGAATCAAGGATGAAGGATGTGGTAAGATGGCTTATTTGAGAGTTTATGCCTGGAGGGCGCTCGGTTCATTTGGTTGTGGATTGTGGGAGTTTTTCCAGGCTATGACGGTTGCTCTTGTGTGTTATGAAAAAAGTGGTGTATTATGGACCCAGGTAAGGCTATTAGCCTAGTTCAGTGCGAGCAGAATCGACTTGAAGTTTGTGGATGGATTTAAATATAATTATGGGCTCCATATGAGTCAGATGAGTTCATTTCAGTATAGCGCTTCTCATGGAGGGGTATTAAAACATTAGATGTTGTTCCATCCTCGTCCATTTCATGTAATATTATGATTGTGTCGTGTGAGTTGTGAAAGGGCTTGATAATTTTATTATGTGTTGAGTTTCCGCATAGTGATGGTGTTATGTGAGCAGGATAGCTCTTGAGATTTAGAGTATATATATCGCACCTCAGTTGTGCTTGAGTTTTGTAGCGTATGGATTTATCAGTCTCCCCAGGATGGTATTATGCACTTAGCGTGCTTGTGACCGATATTCGATATTTTGTGGTAATGAGTGATTTAGATCAGTAAGTATCTCCTTATGTGGGTCTTATGTGTGGATCAGGTGGCACACCGCCACGGGCATGTTATTTGGATCGAGTTGTGCGCCGCAAAAATGTGATGTTGAGTACGGTCCCCTATATCTCTTTTCTGGTGTTTTTGTTTCCCATTTTCTGAGGGAGGTTTGTAGCATCTTTCTGATTGTCTAATTAACTGCGTGAGTTGAATAGTTCCTTTCATAGTTCGTTTCCTTATGTATCACGTTCGAGTTGCGGCCTATTAGCACATTGTGGCATCATATGGGACTTTTGGTCATGTCTGGGGTAACTTGTTGCTTGAGCGGCTCAACTGGATGAGACGAGATTATTGGATCAGGGATCAATGCGATAAGATTATGTAGAGTACATTAAAGGACAAATACCATTATTTGGTTCATAATGAGGTGATGATTCTAGTTAAGGGGAGAGATTCAATGTTTTGTTAACTCTGCAATTGGTTATGAATTTCCACACATCTCCTTCGTTGTGGTAGTATCCTAAATGTTATAGCAGGACCTATATATACGTCATGAGGTGCATTAGGAGCATCGGATTCGTGGAATTTTGGCTATTATGATCAGGGAATGTCATTATGATTAGATGATAAATTATGTGGTGTGTGGTGCTAATTCAGCAAAGGCAAGCCATCATGTTCTGGTGCCTCGCGTAGTGATTAATTCGGTGTTCATATGTTAGAAACAGGCCTGGCAGAGGATTTCGGGTGTTGGAACTGGGTTATGAGCTTATTGTATGGATAAAAGAAGATATCTTCAGATTTGATCGATCTAATGCGCTCATTTGAGTGGTGGCAGCACAGGTAGGTGCACGAAGTGTTAACCAATGATTTCAGATAACTCCAGAGTAGTTCTTAGCACGTTCGAGGACGAACATAAGTTTAAGTGGGAGAGAATGTAACGACCCGACCAGTCGTTTTGAGCTCCAGCGCGTCGTTTGTCGGTTTGAGGCCATGAGCAGCTTCATTCCAGGTATTATGACTTGTAGGCGTGGTCGAAATTTAATTTTGGGAAGTTCGGGGTCAATTTGGAAAGAAAATTCTCATTTCGGAAACCTTAAGTTGGAAGAATTGACTAAGATTGGATTTTTTGAATAAACGACCTCAGAATCAGGATTTGAAGGTTCCATCAAGTATGTATGACAATTTCGGACTTGGGCGTATGTTCGGCTCGGGTTTTGGATGACACAGGAGCATTTCGGCGCATATTGTGGAAGTCAGCATTTTAGACGAAATTTCATAAGACTGGGTTGAAGTGCATTTTAGTGATATCGATGTCCGTTTAGGATTCCGAGTCTGGGAGTAGCTCCGTATGGTGATTCTGGTGTTGGGACTGCGATCGGAAGTAAATTCGGAGGTCCGTAGGTCAATTTGGAGTCATTTGGCTAAAGTTAGAAATTTGAAGGTTTTAAGGAGTTGGACCAGAAATGGAAATTTCGATATCGGATTCATATTTTGATTATGGAAGTTGGAGTAGGTTCGTAATATGGAATATGACTTGTGTGCAAAATTTGAGGTCAATCAGACGTGATTTGATAGGTTTCGGCATCGAATGTAGAAGTTGGAAATTTTAAATTTCATTAAGCTTCAATTGGAGTGCGATTCAAGGTTTCGGCGTTATTTGATGTGATTTGAGGTCTCGAGCAGGTCCATTAGATGTTATGGGACTAGGTTGTGTGATTAGACAGGGTCCCGGGGGCCTCGGGTGTGTTTTTGGGTGGCTCGGATCATTTCGGGTTGTTTTGAAATGGCTGATGCTGGTGTCTGGTGTTGTTCTACGCGTTCGCGAAGAAGTATTTGGCTTCAGGGACTTTGTTCTTCACGTTCGCGAAGGGTGCCTCATGTTCGCGAAGAAGAAAAATCTCTGTTGCGCAGGTCTTACTTCGGAGGTTCATATCACACAATCTATAAGGAACTTTGAGATGATATAAAACTGAAAGTTGTAGTGCTTTGTGTCTAGTTTCTCAAAAAGTAAACCATTTAGCATTTGGATTTATGTACAAACAGTTATGGCTAGTACACTACAGGGTTCCGGGAAGATGAAGAAGAAATTTGTGTTCCACAAGACTGATTTTGGCAGCTTATATCTCGAAATCAATAAGGAATTACCAAAACGTGAAAGTTGTAGATCTTGGAGTCTAGTTTTCAGAACATTAAACCATTTGTCATTTGGAGTTTTGTGAAAAAGGTTATGACCATTCTACTAGAGGTTGTCTGAGAAGAGTTTTTAATTGCTTTTCGAGATATTTTGTTCTTCGCGAACGCGAGGGTAGGACCGCGAACACAAAGAAGACTTGCCTGGCATATTTAAGTTTGCAAAAAAATGGGTTAGGTTCATTTCATCTCATTTCCTCCATGGGAGACGACCTAGGAGTGATTTTTGAGCTTCATCTTCATCATCTATGTCAAGGTAAGTGATTCCCACCTATTTCAAGTTAAATACTTGGATTATATATATTATTTTTTTAACAAAGAAATTCATGGAAAATTAGTGAAAACTTGGGGTTTTGCTAGAAAACCTAGAAATTAGTATTTTTTTGATTTTGACAATGAAATAGGACATGGGATTTGGAATAAATAATATATTTGAGTTCGTGAGGTTATGGATAATTTTCATCTTCGGAAATTTTCGAAATCCAGGCACGCGGGCCCGAGGGTGATTTAAATCGACATTTCGATCGGGGTTAGGAATTGCTTTAAATTGGATTTTAATGGATGTTTGAGCATATATTAATGGATTTGCATAATTATTGGCTAGTTTCGGGGCGTTGTGCATCAATTTGAGTCATCTGAAGGGCATGGAAGCCGGTTATGAATCTTCGGCGCGAGGTAAGTCTCCTTTCTAACCTTGTAAGAGGGAATTGTCCCCATAGGTGAAATAATTAAATATGTGCTACTATTTGTGGGGGCTACGTACGCACGAAGTGACGGGAGTCCGTGCGTATCTACTATTATGCTTATGTCCGGGTAGTCTAGGACCCAAAAACATGTTTTATTTGTCGTACTTGTAACCTTATTGATGAAACTGAGAATGATTAAAACTTATCGAACTCGGTAAATGAATTTCTAGAAAAGATTTAAATACTATCTTCGTTGCCATTAAAAGAGAAATTGTAATTTTCTTGGATAATTATTTTCCCGATTTGTAGTCAGGGTGGACTGTTTGAATGTGTATGCTTATGTGTGACCGCTTCGCAATTTATATTCCGCGAGCGAGGTGATTTCTTCCACTACTCTCACGGGAGCGGGCCGTACACCACGGCAGGTTAATAGATACATCTATGGCTCGCGCCGTAAGACCCTTCGGCAGTGTACAGTTTACATTTATGTTGGTTCGGGCCGTTTGACCCTCGGCATTTCTTGCGCATGATATTTGTTGGATACCATCTGTGATTTGAATATATTAATTTCTTAAGATATAAGTCGTTCACTGAGACGATGGAAATTGGGATTTATTATTTATGGAAGAAATTGTATTTTCCTGTTGTTATATGTTGTTTAATGGTAACATCCATGTTTGACATCACACTTCATTATATTAATTTGACCTCTAGTAAGTGTCAAAGTCGACCTCTCATCACTACCTCTTCGAGGTTAGGCGAGATACTTACTAGGTACACGTTGTTTCCGTACTCATACTACACTTGCTGTGCATTTTGTTGCACAGACACAGGTATATCTAGTGGCCCCGCTTGACACCGTGGCATGGTTTATATGGGGACTTAGGCGAGCTGCACCATCTCGAGACGAGCCTCCGCCAACAGAGTCTCCTTCAGAGTATTGAGTTGTACTTTCTTTACTGTCCTATTGTATTCTGGACGGTCATTGTATTTCATTTGATTTTTCTTAGAAATTGCTCATGCACTTGTGACACCGGGTTCTGGGATGATTTTGGGATGTATTTGTTAATTGAATTGTTAAAACCTCATTATTTACTCAGTAAATTTTATTGATCGTTATAAAATAAAATGAAAAGTAACGATTTCAAAAATACTAAAATAGGAATTTTAATTAACTACTTAGTGTTGGCTTTCCTGACAGTGGTGTCCGGCGCCATCACGACCTTAATGGATTTTGGGTCATGACATTCTTTTTCCTCAACTAGGTCTGCCCAGCTTTTTGGATTTGAAATTGGAATGGGTCCTAAACTTTCTATCATATGAATTTAGGGGACTCCGCTCATGGCGGAGTCTAATGGTTTTTTGTATTTGGGTTGGCTTGTTGTAGTAGCGCCTTTTGAGAGTTGCTTGGAGGCAACTGAAATGGTGTGTTGTTTGGAAACAACATCTGTAGCAAACTGTTTGGGTACTGCCTCAGTAATATTTTGTTCAGGTGGGGGAAGAGCAGGTACTGGAGGACCTGAGACTTCTTCTTTCTTTTTTCTTGGCATTTTAATCTCCCCTGCAAGAATTCTCGGGTAAGAAAATCTGGTATACAGTTTGAGCTCCCTTTGATATATTCTATATAAAAATCGAAAATAGATAAGATAGCTTGCCATCTAGCAAATATATGTTTAGAAGCATGATTTTCCACATCCTTTTGTAAAACAGATTTCGCAACTTTATGATCAATTCTTAGCAGAATGTTTTGATTGAACAAATCAGATTGAATTTATAAATGCATAAAACAATTGCTAAAATCTCTTTTTTAATTGTAGGATAATTTTGTTGGGACTTATTCCAATGTTTTGATGCAAATGCAAATATTTGTTCCTTGTTATCTTTTTTCTGCTTTAAAATGTCACCATAACCAATGTCTGATGCTTCAGTTTCAACTATTTTATATGCAGAAGGATCAGGAAGAGATAGGCAAGGAAGGTCCTTCAGTTTCAATTTGATTTCTTTGATAATATTGGTGTGGACGGAAGTTCATGGAGGTAGAGGTTTTTTCAACCTATCGTGTAGAAATTTTAGCAAATTGCTAAGACTTGGGATAAAATCTGATACATAATTAACACAGCCTAAAAATCTTTGGAGCTTGGTTTTATCCAGAATTTGGCCAGGAAACTTGTCAGCAAATTGTAAGGATCTTTGAAATGGGGACAATGGTTCCCTGCTCGATATTATGACCAAGAAATCAGATGTTGATTTGGAAGAGACTATATTTAGTTTTTGATAAAACTAAACCATTTTCCTTGATAACATTAAAGAAAACCCTTAGATGTTTAAAATGTTGGTCTATGCTAGTAGAAAATACTAAAACATCATCAATGTAAACAATAATAAATTGTGAAAAAGGATTAAAAATATCATTCATTATTCTTTGAAATTCGGAAGGAGCATTTTTTAAACCAAATGGCATTACATTTCATTCGTATTGCCCAAATGGTACTGTAAATGCATTTTTATATCTCTCCTTGAGATCTATTTGAATTTGCCAAAATCCTGATTTTAAATCAAATTTTAAAATGATATGTCACGACCCGAATTTGAAACCTTAGGGATCGTAATGAGCCTAACACCACAATTGCTAAGCAAGCCAATGTTATAATTCGATTAACTATTTTCTTTAATTACCCATTTAAACATGATAAAACAATTTCAAAAAAATAAACTAAATCTAATGACTTTGAACGGTTAATCCAAAATATAAATGAATAAACAATTAAATAAAACGAGCCACGAACTAATTATATAAATAACTCAAACTACATCAGGGTCTGGTGTCACAATTCACGAACTACTAAAAGATACTACAAATAACGGGCTGAAAGAAATAAAGTATAATTGTTTTGAATCAAATAAAACAGTAGTCTAGACTCTAAATAATATGGAGAAAACTCTCAGAATCTGCGAACGCCGGCAGATATACCTCGTGTCTCCGGAAAATAGGTAGCTGCTCTAGATATCTCTACTGCTGGCCGGTACAAATGAGTACAGAGTGTAGTACCGACCCCGTGTACTGAATAAGTGCCGAGCCTAACCTCGACGAAGTAGTGACGAGGCTACGGCGGGGCATTAGCAATATACCATGTGACAATAATAAATAATAAAGCAAGAAAAAAAATCTAAAAAAAGTAAATAATAACAACTGCAATAACAATTTAAAATAATTCATTCACCTTCTCCAGGTCTCATCTATAACCAATCCTCAAATAAATTTCCAAATTTCCAAACTTTACTTTAAAATAACCACATGTACAAGATATGAGAAAAACCGTAGAGTAAAACAAGAATTTCCAAATCTTTGTAATTAAAATCAGTAGAACATAATTATTCACCCTTATCACTATCTCGTTGCGGCGTGCAACCCGATCCCACATGTCCACCCTTATCACAATCAATTTCTTCACCCTTATCACAATCAATTTCTCCACCCATATCACAATCAATTTCGCCCCCTTATCACAATCAATTTTCATTTATTTATCAAAAACTTTCACAATTCAGGACAAACCTTTCACAACACTTTTATTTCAACAATTATAAACAGAAAACCCTACTCCTCCTAAACTCATCATTACTATCACAAAGATAAAGCCAACAGGCACATAAATATATATATATATATATATATATATATATATATATATCTCGTAAAAACAAATATCGAACTGCACCACCTTTCTATATCACCAGGAAACCAACCAAACAACTGATACTCTTCCAAAATAACCAAAATAATATTTAGCAGAAAAGTGATAAGGCCTAGTAGTCATGGAAACAATAATGAACATAGAACAATTAAGACAGGGATCAGTTAAATTGGAAATGGGGAAGGGATCATGTTTAACAGACAATTTGGTGGTGCATAGATACTCGTCACCTCACCTATACACCACAAACATGTTAATTCACATAACAAATAAGTTGGGGATTCCTATTTCCTCAAGTCAATGTCAAACCAAGCACTTACCTCAATTTCGCAGGCCACTCACTGCTCAATTACAGCTTTTCCTTTAGAATCTTGCTCTAACTTGCTCGAATATAATCATAATTAACTTAATATCATTAATTAAGGCTAAAGGAATTAACTTTATTGAAAATTATAATTTTTTCTAAGTTTTTTTTTAAAAAAAAGTGAAAACCCGGCCCCGGGCCCGCTTTGTCTAAACTCGGGGTTCAGACCAAATTATGTTTACCCATTCACCCACGAACCCAAATATACAATTAGTTTCGGAATCCGACCTCAATTCGAGGTAAAAATGCGATTTTTACGAAATTCCCTAATTCTACCCAAACCTTCAATTTTTACCATGAAAATTCTTAGTTTTTGATTTAAAAGTAATGAAAAACGATAAGGGACTGAAAGAGTAAAGTTTAGAATTGATTACCTATGACTTGGGGATGATATTTGGTGAAGTAATTTTCTCCTAGGGCTGTGGGGTTCGAAAATATGAAGAAGAAGAAGGTCTGCCCGTTTTTCAAAGAGCTTTTATACTGTTGGGCTTTAGACCTTCGCGTTCGCAGCCCCCTGACCGGGTTCGCGTAGGGTCCTGGCCCCAGACATATGCGTTCGCATAGGCAGAGGTGCGTTCGCATAGAGTACCAGTCTCCAGACCTTCGCGTTCGCGGATTGGGAGCCGAGTTTGTATAAAGGAAGGCTAGCCTCTCCTCCCCCAGGCCCAATACGATGTGCGTTCGTGGGGCCTAGACCGCATTCGCACTGAACAAATTGACCCCTCCCTCAAATTGCACTATGTGTTCGCGAGGGGTGGGGTGCGAACGCAATGCACAAAAGTGTTGTGCACTGACAGAAGAAAAACCAGCAATCTTTCAAGTGTAAAAACATCCCGTGGCCTATCTGAAACTCACCCGAGCGCTCTGGGCTCTAATCAAAACATGCACGCAAGTCTAATAACATCATACGGACTTGTCCGTGCGATCAAATCATGAAAATAACATATTAAACCATGAATTAAACCTCAAAACTTATCATTTTCCTCAAGAACACTCAAAGCTCATAACTTTTCTACCGGATGTCTGAGTTACGTCAAGTAGGCTCCGTTTTACATCAAATTTCACAGTTAACCTTTAAATACTATAACGAATCTGAACCGGGCTCCGGAACCACAATACGGTCCCGATATCAATGGTTTCAAACATTAGTTCTTTTCTTCATTTCACAATTATTTCAGCAAAACCAGTTCTTTCAAAAATTGATTTATAAGGATTGGGACCTCGGAATTCATTTCCGGGCATATGCCCGAGTCCCATATTTTACTTCGGACCTCCCGGGATCGTCGGAACACGGATCTGGGTGCGTTCACTCAAAATATTGGCCAAAGTCAACTTTAATCAAATTTTAACTCTAGAAATTCCCATTTATCATATGTTCACATAAAAGCTTTTCGGTTTCACGCCCGGACTGCGTACGCAAATCGAAGTATTTAAAATTGGTTTTTTTAGGGCCATTAAACCTATAACAGAGTCTTAATTCATAAAATGACCCCTTGGGTCATCACAATTTCCACCTCTAAAACAAACATTCGTCCTCGAACGAACATAGAAAATTACTTGAATTGGCGAACAAGTGTGGATATCTACTCTACATGTCCGACTCGGACTCCCAATTAGTTGCCTCAACGGGCAGGCATCTCCACTGCACTCGAACTGAAGGATAACTCTTAGACCTCAACTGACGAACCTGTCGGTCTAAAATGGCTACCGGCTCCTCCTCATAAGTCCGGTCTTTGTCCTATTGGACAGAGCTGAAATCTAATACGTGGGACGGGTCACCATGATATTTCCGGAGCATAGACACGTGGAATATCGGATGAACTGAGAATAACCGTGGAGGCAACGCAAGTCTATAAGCTACCTCCCCTACTCTATCAAGAATCTCAAATGGCCCGATATACCTAGGGCTCAACTTTTCCTTCTTCCCAAATCTCATAACACCCTTCATGGGCGACACACGAAGCAATACTCCCTCTCCCACCATAAATGCCACATCACGAACCTTACGATTGGCATAACTCTTTTGCCTAGACTAGGCTGCATGAAGTCTCTCCTGAATAATCTTGACCTTATATAAGGACTCATGAACTAAGTCTGTACCCAACAACCGAGCCTCTCCTGGATCAAACCATCCAACTGGCGATCTGCACAGTCTACCATATAATGCCTCATAAGGAGCTAACTGGATGCTCGAATGATAGCTATTATTATAAGCAAACTCCGCTAACGGCAAGAACTGATCCCACAAACCTCCAAAGTCAATAACACAAGTGCGGAGCATATCCTCCAATATCTGAATGGTACGCTCAGACTGCTCGTCAGTCTGAGGGTGAAATGTTGTACTCAACTCCACTCGGGTACCCAACTCACGTTGAACTGCTCTCCAAAAGTGCGAAGTAAACTGCGTACCTCAATCGTAAATGATAGACACAGGCACACCATGAAGGCGAACAATCTCCCGAGTATATAACTCAGCCAACCGCTCTGAAGTATAAGTACTCGCCACAGGAATGAAATGTGTTGATTTAGTAAGCCTATCCACAATGACCCAAACTACATCGAATTTCCTCTGAGTTCATGGGAGTCCGACAACAAAGTCCATAGTAATACGCTCCCGCTTCCACTCAGGAATCTCTATCTGCTGAAGCAAACCACCCGGTATCTGATGCTCATACTTTACCTGCTAACAATTTAAGTAGTGAGCCACATACGCAACGATGTCTTTTTTCATCCTTCTCCACCAATAATGCTACCTCAAGTCTTGGTACATTTTGGCTGCACCTAGGTGAATCAAATACTTAGAACTGTGAGCCTCCTCAAGGATCAACTCACGAAGGCCATCAACATTAGGCACACATATACGACCCTACATCCTCAAAACACCAGCATCTCCAACGGTAACCTTCTTGGCATCACTGTGCCGAACTGTGTCCCTAAAGACCATCAAATGCGGGTCATCGTTCTGCCGTTCCCGGATATATTCAATTAGATAAGATCGGGCAACTGTACAATCTAAAACACTGCTGGGCGAAATATCCTACCTCATGAATTGATTAGCCAACGTCTGAATGTATGAAGCTAAAGGTCTCTCACCAACTGGAATATACCCAAGGCTGCCCATACTCACTATTTTTCTACTCATTGTATCGGCCACCACGTTGGCCTTCCCTGGATGATACAATATGGTAACATCCTAATCATTCAATAACTCTAACCATCTCCGCAGCCTCAAATTAAGATCATTTTGCTTGAATAAGTACTGGAGACTGCGATGGTCAGTAAAAACCTCACACGGCACGCCATAAAGATAGTGCCTCCAAATTTTTAATGCATGAACAATGGCGTCCAATTATAAGTCATGAACAGGGTAATTCTTCTCATGGACTTTCAGCTGCCAAGACGTATATGTAATCACCCTGCCATCCTGCATCAACATTGCTTCAAGTCTAACTCGGGAAGCATCACAATACACCGTGAAAGAACCCGAATCCGATGGTAACACCAACACTGGTGCTGAAGTCAAGGTTGTCTTGAGCTTCTTAAAGCTCGTCTCGTACTCGTATGACCATTTAAACAGGGCACATTTCTAAGTCAATTTAGTCATTGGGGCTTCCATGGATGAGAACCCCTCTACAAAATGACGGTAGTAACCCGCCAAACTCAAGAAGCTTCTGATCTCCGTGGTTGTAATGGGTCTAGGCCAGTTATTGACTGCCTCAATCTTCTTAGGATCAACCTGAATACCCTCAGTTGATACGATATGACCCAAGAAGGCCACTGAATCTAACCATAACTCACATTTTGAAAACTTTGCATACAACTGATTATCTCTCAAAGTCTGGAGTGTTATACGGAGGTGCTGCTCATGCTCTTCCTGACTGTGGGAGTATATAAGGATGTCATCAATAAAAACGATCACGAAAGAGTCCATATGGGGCTTGAAGATCCGATTCATCAAGTCCGTAAAGGTTGCTGGAGCAGTAGTCATCCCAAAACGCGTAACCAAAACTTCGTAGTGCCCATACCTCGTATGAAAGGCTGTATTAGGAACATCGGACGCCCTAATCTTCAGCTGATGATATCCCGGTCTCAAATCAATTTTTTAAAATACCTTAGCACCTTGAAGCTGATCAAGTAGGTCATCAATTCTCTGCAACGGGTACTTATTCTTGATAGTAACTTTATTAAGCTACAGGTAATCTATACACATCCTTATCGACCCATCTTTCTTCTTTACAAACAAAACCGACGCACCCCAAGGCGAGACGTTGGGTCTTATGAAACCCTTATCTAGCAAGTCTTGCAACTGTTCTTTCAACTCTTTCAATTCTGGTTGGGCCATCCGATATGGAGGAATGGAAATGGGCTGAGTGCCCGGAGCCACATCAATACAGAAATCAAAATCCCTGTCGGGTGGCATATTCTGCAGGCCTGCAAGAAAAACCTCGGGAAACTCACGGACAATAAGAACTGACTCTATGGAAGAAACATCGGCATCAGAATCTTGAATATGAGCCAAAAAAGCCAAACACCCCTTCTCCACCATGCGGTGAGCCTTGGCATAAGAAATCACCCGACTGGGAGAATGACTAGGAGTCCCTTTCCATTCTAATCCAGGAAACCCAGGTAAGGATAAAGTAACTATCTTGGCGTGACAGTCTAAAATGGCATAATAGGGAGACAACCAATCCACACCCAATATAACATCAAAATCAACCATGTCTAGAAGTAAAAGATCAACACTAGTTTCAAGACCTTCAATGACTACCATACACAAATGATACACACAGTCTACCACAATAGCATCCCCCACCGGTGTAGACACATAAACAGGAACACTCAAGGAGTCACGGGGCATATTCAAATACGAGGCAAAATAGGATGATACATAAGAATAAGTAGACCCCGGATCAAACAAAACTGAAGCAGCTCTATCACAAACAGTGATGATACCTGTAATAACAGCGTCGGAGGACTACGCCTCAGACCTGGCTGGAAATGCATATAGTCGGGGCTGGGCCCCGCCATCCTGAACCACACCTCTAGGAGGACCTCCACCTCTAGCTATCTGTCCTCCACTTCTAACATTCTGGTCTCTACCTCAAATTACCTAACCCCTACCCCTTGCTGGCTGGGCAGGTGGTACTGGAGCTGATGTTGGAACTATAGCACGAGAACCCAGTTGCTGAAATTGATTACCCGCGTATTTTTGAAAAGTCCTCCGGACATGCCCATAATCACCACACTCGAAACATCCCTGCTGAAGAGTTTGTTGACTGGACGAATCGGATGACCACGCGGAACACTCTATAGATGAGGAGCTCTAATAGGAGCTGAAGAAGCACTATAGACTGGATGAGCAGAAGGAGGCATATAAGAACCACGACTTCCGGAAGTATCTTGTGAAGCTTGTAGTGCTGAATGGAATGGCTTGGAAGAATGTCCTCTGCAAAATTAAGTCCCGCCTCCAGATGAGGCGCCACTAAAACCACCGGAATGGCGAGGTCTCTTGTTTGACCCCTGACCTCCCATCCCAAGAACTGACTCAACCCTCCTAGATATATTAGTTGCATCCTACAAAGAAATCTCGACCCTTGTCTCTTTGGCCATCTGCAACCTGATGGGTTGAGCAAGGCCATCAATAAACCGTCTGACCTTATCTCTCTCTGTGGGAAATAATAGAATAGCATGCCTAGCTAAAACCACAAAATGAGTCTCATACTGAGTGACAGTCATGCTGCCCTGCAAAAGTCGCTCAAACTGACGACGCTTCCCCTCTCGAGTAGTAACAGGAAAGAACTTCTCCAAAAAGAGATGAGGGAACTGATCCCAAGTCAGAGCAGGTGATTCAACTGGCTTAGTCAACAAATAGTCTCTCCACCATTTCTTGGCGGAACCACACATCTGAAAATCCACGAAATTGACCCCATTGGTCTCCAGAATACCAATATTACGCAGAACCTCATAACAACTATCCAGATATTCCTGAGGGTCCTCTGAAGTAGCACCACTAAAGTGAATAGGGAAAAGCTTGATAAACCTGTCAAGTCTCCGTAAAGCATCTGAAGACATGGTTGCCCCATTAGCGGGCGGCACTGCTGCAACTAGCTGATTTACCCCAACCGGATTGGCTACTGGGGTCTGAACCTGAGGAGTAGTCTGAACTGGAGTGTGGGTAGTACGAGTCGGGACCCCTCCTCCAGGCTGAGATACGGCTACTGCAACAGGGAAGGTTCAAGTCTAGGCCACACTCTCCATAAGGCCCACTAAACGGACCAAAGCATCCTAAAGAACCGGGGTAGCAATAAACCCCTCGGGAATCTGAGTTGGTCCCGCTGGAACGATCTGAGCTGGAACCCCCTCATCAATCTCGATCTGATGTTCCCCACTCGGGGCTGCTGCCTAAGCAATGGGCTGAGTCCTGCCCCTGCCTCGGCCTCTGGCGCAGCCTCGGCCTCTGCCCTTACTAGGAGATGCTGCTGTTGCGGGATCGGAATGCTGGTCAGTGGAAGATGAAGCAGGTGTTCTCGCCATCTGCGAGATAATAGAAGAATCCAAATCAATGTTTGAGATACAAGAATTGTACGATAGAATAGAAATACAAACAGAGTTATTTCCTAACTCAATAGCCTCTAAGATATAACTACAGACGTCTCTGTACCGATCCTTCAGACTCTACTAAACTTGTTCGTGAATTGTAAGACCTAAGCAAACCTAGTGCTCTGATACCAATGTGTCACGACCTGAATTCCCAACCTTAGGGATTGTGATGGCGCCTAACACCACACTTGCTAGGCAAGACAATCTTAGAATTCGATTAACTATTTTCTTTAATTAACCATTTAAATATGATAAAACAATTTCAAAAAAAATAAACTAAATCTAATGACTTTGAACGGTTAATTCCAAATATAAACAAATAAACAATAAAATAAAACGATCCACGAACTAATTATATAAATAACTCAAACTACCCAAGGGTCTGGTGTCACAATTCAAGAACTACTAAAGAATACTACAAATAATGAGCTTAAAGAAATAATGTATAAATGTTTTGAATCAAATAAAACAGTAGTCTAAATAATATGGAGAAGACTCTCGGAATCTGCGAACGCCGATAGATATACCTCGTGTCTCCAGAAAATAGGTAGTTGCTCTAGATATATCTACTATTGGCCGGTACAAAGGAGTACATAGTGTAGTATCAGTACAACCGACCCCGTGTACATAATAAGTGCCGAGCCTAACCTCGACAAAGTAGTGACGAGGCTACGGAGGGGCATTAATAATATACCATGTGACAATAATAAATAATAAAGCAAGAAAGAAATCTAAAACAAGTAAATAATAACAACTGCAATAACAATTTAAAATAACTCAGTCACCTTCTCCAGGTCTCAGCTATAACCAATCCTCAAATAAATTTCCAAATTTCCAAACTTTACTTTAAAATAACCACATGTACAAGATATGAGAAAAACCGTAGAGTAAAACAAGAATTTCCAAATCTTTGTAATTAAAATCAGTAGAACATAATTATTCACCCTTATCACTGTCTCGATGCGGCGTGCAACCCGATCCCACCTGTCCACCCTTATCACAATCAATTTCGCCCCCTTATCACAATCAATTTTGATTTATTTATCAAAAACTTTCACAATTCAGGCCAAGCCTTTCACAATACTTTTATTTCAACAATTGCAAATAGCGAACCGTACTCCTCCTAAACTCATCATTAGTATCACAAAGATGAAGCCAACAGGCACATAATTATATATATATATATATATATATCGTAAAAACAAATATCGAACTGCACCACCTTTCTATATCACCAGGAAACCAACCAAACAATCGATACTCTTCCAAAATAACAAAAATAATATTTAACATCAAAGTGATAAGGCCTAGTAGTCATGGAAATAATAATGAACATAGAACAATTAAGACAAAGATCAATTAAATTGGAAACGGGGAAGAGATCATGTTTAACAGACAATTTGGTGGTGCATAGATACTCTGCATCTCACCTATACACCACACACATGCTAATTCACATAACAATAAGTTGCGGGTTCCTATTCCCTCAAATCAAGGTTAAACCAAGCACTTACCTCAATTTCGGAGGCCACTCACTGCTCAATTACAGCTTTTCCTTTAGAATCTTGTGTAACTTGCTCGAATCTAATCATAATTAACTTAATATCATTAATTAAGGCTAAAGGAATTAAATTTATTGAAAATTATAATTTTTCCTAAGTTTTCTATAAAAAAAGTGAAAACCTTACCCCGGGCCCGCTTGGTCTACACTCGGGGTTCAGACAAAATTACGTTTACCCATTCAACCACGAACCTAAATATACAATTAGTTTCGAAATCCAACCTCAATTCGAGGTAAAAATGCGATTTTTACGAAATTCCCTAATTCTACCAAAACCTTCAATTTTTACCATAAACATTCTTAGTTTTTTGTTTAAAAGTGATGAAAAACAATAAGGAATTGAAAGAGTAAAGTTTATAATTGATTACCTATGACTTGGGGATGATATGTGGTGAAGCAATTTGCTCCTAGGGCTGTGGGGTTTGAATATATGAAGAAGAAGAAGAAGGTCTGCCCGTTTTTAAAAGAGTTTTTATATTGTTGGGCTTTAGACCTTCGCGTTCGCAGCACCATGACCACGTTCGCATAGGGTCTTGGCCCCAGACCTATGCGTTCGCGTAGGAAGGGGTGCGTTCGTATAGAGAACCGGTCTCCAAGGTCACACAAGGCTTTAGCAAAATCCGCACTCTCGATTGTGCAAAGAATGGTAAAAGCTCCCTAATCTTCAAGTTTTGGTGCCATTGAATGTACTATGGCACTCACTTGGTGAGTCATCTTGATGGTTTCACACTCCATAGACCGCTTTTTAGTGACTATGTCCTTCATGAATTTAGCATACCCGGGTATTTGTTCCAAGGATTCAACCAACGGGACATTGATGGAAATATTCTTCATCATATCAATAAACTTCTTGAATTGAGTCTCTTGCTTTTGTTTCGCCAACCGTTGAGGGTATGGAGGAGGGGGCCTAGGCAATGGTGCCTTGGATTGTGGGACCACCGGCTCCGGCATATCAACTATGTGTTCCCTAGACGGGTTCACGTCCCTTTGCAAATCCTCCCCATTATCATGGATATCAATTATCACCTCACTAGTAGTTGACTCTTCTACCACTTGCTCAACTTCAATTGGTAACTCATGGTGGAGCAATTCAGCATCATCAACAACAATTCGCTTTTGCCTAGAAGTACTTGCTTCACCACCTTTTCCACTTCTCGTGGTCACCGCCATGGCGTGACCGGTATTATTATTGTTCCCACCCTTGGGGTTCACCACCGTATCACTCGGTAGTGCACCTTTTGGGCGTGTGTTTAAGGCATGAGAAATTTGGACCATTTGTACTTCAAGATTCTTAATGGAGGTGTTGTGAGAGGCCAATTGAGCATCGGAGTCCGCATTTCGCTCCATCATCTGCTTGAACATGTGTTCAATTCTCCCCATATCATTGCTTGATGAGCTTTGTCCTTGAGATTGGTACGGGGGTGGATTGCTTGGTTGTTGGTACATCGGGGGCCTTTGAAAGCCCGACCCCCGGTTACCATTGCCACCCCAGTTGTTGTTGTTGTTTCCTCCACTCCAATTGTCATCATTGTTGTTCCCCCATTGTCGATCATTGTTGTTCCCCCATTGTCGATCATTGTTGTTCCCCCAATTTCATGCATTATTGTTACTGTTCCAATTTCTTTATCTTTGATTACCCCAACTTTGATTGTTGCCTTGGTTTCTCCGGTTTTGACTGTTTCCTTGACCTTGGTAATTATTAGCATACATCACATCCTCTTCTTGGTCATCATATTCCTCTTCTTGACTGTATCCACTTGGCCCTTGGTCACCCTGATCATTGTGCTTTGCTTAGAATTTCCCCGAGGTCTTCTTTGGTTCACTCCCTCCATGGCATTTACTTGATTTGGCCTTTGTAATTGTTGAAGCTAGGCCTTTGCAAGTTGGTTCATAGTGTTCGTGAGATCGACAATTGCTTTCCCCTGTTCTTGAAGTTCTTTGTGAAGACTATTGACATCGGTCTCACCCTGAGGTACGTTTGCTCTACTTTGCCAAGCTGAGGATGTGTCAGCCATCTCATCTAATATCTCACATGCCTCGGGGTAAGTCAATTTCATGAAATTTCCATTGGCCAACTAATTAACCACACATTGATTGACAGTGTTTATCCCTCGGTAGAAAGTCTGTTGGATCATGGCTTCAGACATGTCGTTGTTCGGACATTCCTTAACCATGGTCCGGTATCTCTCCCATATCTCATGAAAAGGCTCGTTGGGTTCTTGCTTAAAGTCCAAGATTTCATCTCTGAGCGCCGCTCTATCCAATCAAGAGCCTTCCCTCGAAGAGAGAAGGGAAATAACCGAAGTCTGAATGCATCCTCTGAGACATTCGTTTGTTTACTTCCCCAGCAGGTATCCACGAAGCCCTTTAGATATTTATAAGCATTCTGGTGCACGGCTCTGGTGAAATAACCCCGCTGCTCTAAGCGTGTCAGCATCACATTGGTAATTTGAAAATTTCCCACCCGAATCCTCGACGGGACAATGGCACTAGCATACCCCTCGTTTGGAACGACCCAAGGGGCAGCTCTAGCAGCTGGCGGCGGAGGAGGATCTTGAATGTCCTCATTAATATTGGTCGGTCGGCCTCGTCTGGTAGGAGGTACTTAGTTTATTTCCTCTTCTTGGTTGTCATATACCTCCTCCACAATGTTTCCCAAAGGATCCGCCATCAGAACTGAAATGATTCAACACACACGTTAATAGAAAAAGGAATGAAAAACACTTAACACTACTATTCACGTAGATAATCAACACCGTATAACTCCCCGGCAACGACGCCAAAAAGTGATCGGCTCTCACCCACACTAATATTAAAGTAGGAAGATTATGGTGGTGCAGCTTTTACCCGAAAGGTCGGGATCGATTCCTCAGATAGTTATGATTTGGAGTCGAGTTTCTATGTAATATAATAGTGTTTCGTGTTCTTAATTACACTTCTCATAATTGTTGGTTTTATACTATAACTACGATATATACTAATGATAATTGCAATTGAACTAATATTATCTTTTTGGGTTGTTTTCTAATTGGATAAAGGCACTAGGGTTATGACTTTTATCTAGGCGAGTAATTAACGGATCCTAATATCTAAGGCAAAGATGTTATTCGGGGAATTATGATATAGCCAATGCTCCATAGTTACCCACTCTATACCTCTCGGTAGTTTTAGTGGCTATGCCTAATTGCCTTTCTCAAGGTCAATTGGGTGTCAAATTTGCACAAGCAATATGGGCTCAAGTAGTGTTTTACTCTCTCGAGGTTTAACCCGTTAATTGGGACTATCAATTCTCATGCTTTCATCCCAATTCATTGTTGGGTTGATTTCCTCGACTTAAGTCCTCTTTCTCAAGAAAGACCCAAGTCAATTGAACACCAATTAGTGTTTGCAACCACTAATCTTAACAAGAAAAATCACAAATCAACCCAAATATCCATCACCCATAAACATCTAAGCCCTAATTTAGAGAACCCATTAATCACCCACACTAGGGTTGAGCCACAACCCTAGCTAATGGGTTTAGCTACTCATACTCAATGAAGAAATCACAGAAATAGATGAAGCAAGACCCATATGATTGAATTATAAAATAAAATAGAAAGATTCAATATTGAAATCTAGCTAAAATTGCTCAAAAAGATGAAAATAAACTATTCACGAGCTGCCCACAATATCTGATACCAAGCTTAACCTAAAACAAATAACAAAAGAAGCTATTTATACTCAGCCAAAAATTTCGGACAAAAATGCCCCTACGGGGTCACCGCAGACCGCGAAGAATGGACCGCGGCCGCGGTGAGGCTTGTTAGCTTCAAAATCATGGGCTCTGAACTTGGCCACCGTGGTCCGTATAAAATGGACCGCGGCAGCGGTGGCTTCATTGCGGACCGCGAAGAATGGACCGTGGTCCGCGGAAGTCTTCTGGGCTTCAACTGTTGGGTCTATGAACCTCTTGACCGCGTAAAATGGGTCACGGTCCGCGGTGCTCTTGGCCTTCAAAATTGATGCTCTGAATCTCCTCACTGTGGTCCGCGTAGAATGGATTGCGGCCACGGTGGATTTTGCCTTGGAAACGAGCCCTCTGAACCTCACCACCACGGACCGCATAAAGTGGACCGCGGTCCGCGGTGGTCACTTGAGCTTAGCCTTTTGTTGTTCTTGGTACTTGTGCAAGTTTTATTCCTTTTTGAGTAGATCTTTGACTATTTGTCATCCTTATTGGCTCAACCCTGCAACAAACACAACACGTAAGACTTTGGGACTATTTTGTATACAATTGCATCCAAAACTTAAGCAAGATAGAGCGTAAAACAAGGTAAAATCCCTAGTTATCAGGGGCCCAGACCGCGTTCGCACTGAACAAAATGACCCCTTCCTCAGATTGCACTATGCGTATGCGAGGGGTGGGGTGCGAACGCAATGCACAAAAGTGTTGTGCACTGACAGCAGAAAAACCAGCAATCTTTCAAGTGTAAAAATATCCCGTGGCCTATCTGAAACTCACCCGAGCGCTCTGGGCTCTAATCAAAACATGCACGCCAGTCTAAAAATATCATACAAACTTGCTCGTGCGATCAAATTATGAAAAAAACATATAAAACTATGAATTAAAGCTCAAAACTTATTATTTTCCTCAAGAACATTCAAAGTTCATAACTTTTCAACCGGATGTCCGAATTACGTCAAATATGCTCCGTTTTTCATCAAATTTGACAGTTAACCTTTAAATACTATAACAAATCTTTACCGGGCTCCGGAACCACAATACGGTCCCGATACCAATGGTTTCAAACATTAATTCATTTCTTTATTTCATAATTATTTCAGCAAAATATTTTCTTTCAAAATTGATTTCTAAGGCTTGGGACCTCGGAATTTATTTCCGAGCATATTTCCGAGTCTCATATTTTACTGCGGACCTCCCGGGATCGTCGGAAAATGGATCTGGGTCCGTTCACTCAAAATGTTGACCAAAGTCAACTTTAATCAAATTTTAACTCTAAAAATTCCTATTTCTCATATTTTCACATAAAAGCTTTTCAGTTTCACGCCCGGACTGCGCACGCAAATCGAAGTATTTGAAATTAGTCTTTTTAGGGCCATTAAGCCTAGAACGGAGTCTTTTTACGGACTTGCTCGTGCGATCAAATCATAAAAATAACATAAAAACCCATGAATTAAAGCTCAAAACTTATCATTTTCCTCAAGAACACTACTAAATTCCTGATTTTTAGTAGTGTTCACAAGGCTTCTTGCTACTTTATCATTTCTTGATTTCATTAGTGTTACCGTTGGATGGACCACCAATAATATAATATTGATCCAAATCACAAAGAATTGAGCCAAATAACTTTTCCTTCATTTTATCGAAATTAGTTTTAGTGTACGTGTGTTGCACGTGGACATTACGTCAATTAATAAATAAATAAAAATATATACATAACGAACAAATATTTGGAAAATAACAATTTTGGTTAAAATAAATGTAAATATTTATTTAAATGATAAAAAAGTACTATTATATTAACATATCTAGTAGTTAACACAATATCTTTTGAACATGATGGTGAATTAAATTAAATCAATTGTATTAGTAATATATGACATATAAAACCATTTTGAAATTACCGTAAAAGAAGTCAACATATAACTTTCAACTTAATGCTAATTTATGAAGATAAAGTATCCATTTATTTGAATAAAATTAGATCATGTATTAATATGTCATGATTCTGAAGTATATGTTTTATGTAATAAAATGATGTTAAGCTATTTTTGACAAACTATTTCATTTATTCAAGTATCACAAAAGAGATTGGTAAATATTAGAAACATGGTCAATTTTTTTTATCCTTCTTTTTTCAGGTAAATTTTAATTCTTTGTTTTTTCTTTAATCTTTAGTATTTATAGATATGTTTTCAATATGGTGATGATTGTTTTTTGGTAACTTAAGTATATACAACTCTTATATGTCATCCCCAATTTATCAAAATTATAGGTAAGTTAAATGAACCTATTCTTGTGTAAAATAAAATTTAATAGATTTATTTTTGCAGAGTCTAAAACTTTCTTTTTACCACGTTTACCCAAAGGTCAAATAAAATTAAAAACTACCTTAAATTTATTCCGGTCCTTAATGGAACTACAAATTAGCTTTAAAATTTCAAGAATTTACAGTGATGATGATAACTTTACGCAATTATGGGGGAAAATGGATAAATTATCATTATTTTAAAGATCCAACTATACTAATTTTAAGCAACAATTTAAATATTATTTTAGTCACAAGTTTGATATGCTTTTAACTTAATTTAATTTTTAAATTAATATAAACCAAACATAATATTAACAATCAAGCTTTTTATTATGTAAACTAGGGTGGCTTAATGAGGTTATACATTTCAGAAAGGGCAATACATGGAAGTTAAGGGTGCTTCATTGGTATCGCGACGCTCTTTTGTTAGATCAACTGTTGATATTCAATGTTGCTTGGTGACACGGAAGAATTTTAGGGGTGTCCCTCGTGGAAAGATTGAGTATTAGGGATGTGTTATATGTTCGAGTGGTGGAGTTGAGATCGGATATGGTAATTTGTGCGCTTCATTGACTTCGAGACTGAGAGTTCTAATAAATAGATTATTTTGTGGTTGTGGACTGTGAGGATGCGAGAAAAGCTAGTCAGCTGATTGTAAATGCCATGATTCAGTCATTATGAACCTTCAGAGAGTTATCTATCTGCTATGGGTGACCAGAGTTGATTTAGGGTCCATTGGTAGGCCCAGTATGGGTGTGTGTTCTGCACCGGGTTGGAATTGTTGACTCCGAATTGCTATTGTTGAGGAAGGTACCATCCGACTGCCATTGAGTTTATTTGTGTTCGGGAGTGATCTATGAGTTACCCGTCAGTGTTGCGAGGAGTCATGATTGTTGGTTATATGCACATATGGTGCTGATTTATTTGGGCTTTATAGCGGGGTTTGAGTAAGGTAATGTCACGACCCAAAATCCTAAATCAGGTCGTGATGGCGCCCAATAGCAGGGTCAGGCAAGCCAACACTCAATCTACTAAGGTTTCCTTCTTATTTGATTAACATTTCAACAAAACCAAGTGTTTAATACTTAAAACATTAACCGAAAAGGATAATTAACCAGTTTTAACCAAAAGCAACCATAAGGAGGGGTGAGCCAATATATACAGATCCGTGATCCATAATAACTACCACGTGTGTGCCAGGAACTAGTGTCACAAGTCCTACGGGCATACTAACAGAATGTATAAAAGATATAATATACAGTCCCACTGTCTGAAAGAAATAGATGGGAAATAAGCAAAAGAAACTCCATGGTGATGTCGGGGATCATCAGGAGAAGCAGCTCACCGTGAAGTCAGGTCCAACTCTAATCAAAATCTAGCTCCGGTCTGATAACCAGATGCACCTGCCTCAGAAACTGTACAATTAAGTACAGAAGCGTAGCATGAGTACATAAATAAATATGTACCCAGTGAGTATCCCGTAATCTCGAAGAAGTAGTGACGAGAGGTCGACTTGACACTCACTAAGGTCTAACAATATAATATAACAGAATCTGACGAAAGTAATAGGCATGTAAAGGTAGTAAAGCAGCAAAATATAAGGCACTGAAATCTAAGTATAAGCTGGAAGTAAACAAACAATTACTACTTCATTTCCCCCCAAATAATCTGTCAAATCAATATCCATGAAATCAGTAGCAGTCTATCAAACGCATACGGGATAAGGACAACCGGCTTGAGCCATAAAATAATCATCTATGTGCACTGCCGAGGATCGAACGGCCCGAACCATAAGTGCATCCTTGCCATAAATAATCATACCTATGCACTGCCGAGGGTCGAACAGCCCAAACCATAAGTGCATTTTTCAATCCGTCGTGGCGTACGGCCCGCTCCCATGAGAGTGCGAGAAATCACACTCCGATCGCGGAAGTGTCGCGCCCCTTTTATCCCCTCTTAAAGCGGAGAGATTGTGTTTATGACATTTTGGACAACTCCTTTTGAAGGTTAAAAGGGTTAAAAGAAAGAGTCGCCACCTAACGATTTTTATGATGCGTTAGGGCACCTAGATTAGTTAACTCATAAGAATAGTTTGCGTTACCAGAGATTGGGTAAGGGCTTGAAGTTACCCCAAGGGAAAGGTATTAGGCACCCCTCAGGATCCACAACTGTTGTTCCCGGCCAAATAATTTTCGTGAATTCGGACAATAAGCTAATAACAAGTACGGCTCATATAAGAGGGAATTTCAAACAAGTATGGAAGTTCATTAAAATTTTGAAAGAAATCAAAAGTAAATATTTGAGAAAAGACGTCCTAGGTTTAAAGTAATATGGATCACGTCAATGCAATACCCGATAGGCAGAGCTACGTGTGGTATTAGCGCACCGGTCATCATATCCATATTCTACACTTTCCCACCCCGCGAAGATATTTAAAACGCGTGCTGGTCACGAAGCTTATTGCGCGCTATTATCCGTCCCATCCTTTCAGTCCTGGAGGAAGTTAGGGACTACCATTCCTAAAGGGTAGGTACTAGGCTGAACCCCTAGGTTAAAAGGACAAAATTCTAAATGTCAAAACAAAATAATTAGGACTGCAAATACAGGGAAGAATATAGTGGCAGATATGAGGCTCAAGTATTCCTCCATAAGTTGTACACATAATTAGCACGGCTTAACCACAAATGAGGTCTTAAATTTCAGGACCTAAGGCGTGATGTCTAGGCAGTGTTATTACAGATTTTCAGAGAAAGGATTTTACCATTTTTTAAACTATTGATTTCAGACAGTACACAAAGAGGAATAGTTTTCCAGTTTTAACAAGTGTACCTAAGGTTTGCCTAGGCGTATTAAAATACTCCAATTATACTTCCTGGTTTCAGAAAAATAGTTAGACAAGGTTAGTTTGTTTTATTAATACGAGGCTAAGAGTTTAAACAAGTATGGATGCAGGTCCTGAAAACATGATGTCTAAATGCAAGCAGGTTGTAGGATGATGCAAACCTATGCATGATGTTCTAGATGCATGAACGTTTTCAATATTATAATCTATTCTTTCTTTAGCGAGATTCATTAATACATTCTTTTGAATCAAAGCAGAACACACAGAGATGTAATTTCTTGTTAAGTTATTGAAACCTAATATAGGATCTCTAAGTGTTCACAGTAGTATGTTGATTTAGCACAGGATTTTAGCACAAGTAACATGCTGAAAGCAACATCTTATAGGACATGATTTCTAATTGCAAGATTTGATAGTTAATGTTGTTATTTAACCTAAAACAAGATTTCTAGATGACGCAATCGTAAAAAATGCAGAGGCAGTAACATTATAACAGCGATTTCTATTGTCGCTTAACTAGGAACATGATTTCAAAGTGGACATGAGTACGATGGGATGCTGAAATAAATAAACCTAAACATCAGGGTATCTAATGCATGAATGATAGGTATTCCTAAGCATGGTGACTATTGCGCACATATAAAATAAACCTACAAGCATGGTTTCTACCCGTGTCTATACTAAGCATGCATAACCCCACCCATTTCACTATCCAACCCCATAATCATTTTACAATTTATTATTACAGACCAGCATTGCACAAATTACTTAAGTAAATAGGAAAATTAAGAAGTTACACTATAGGGAGCCTAACAGCAGGCCCTAGTCTCCAGATCCAACAATGCCATATGCTATGACCTTTTATAACCCAGGTGTGTCAGAGTTCCTAAGGACCTCAGAGGATCCCAGGCAGTGCTAACACCCAGGTACCCCAGCCAGGAGTGAGTAGGTGCAGTGTGGAATGCCAGCCTTGTGTGTTAGAGTTCAATGGGTACTCAAATGGTCCCCAAGGCAGTGCTCACACGAAGGGGCTGAACTTAGAAACTAGGAGTAGTGAGATGTGCTCAGAATTTTTAGAAGGAGTTTAGTTGAAAAAGAGTTTTCTGACATAATTGTTTGAAAAAATAGCTTTAAAGAACATCATAAGAGTTGGTTTTATGAAATTAGTTTGAAGAAGAAAAGAGACAGGGCAATTAGCAACTTAGAAAACATACATAGTTCTGGAAACAAACACAAACAAGGGAAAGAGGATTGGGGACAAATAATACATCTGTGAAGCATAGTTGCACATAGACTAACCTCAGAGAAGTCTTACAGAACTTAACTAGTTACAGCAATGATCTATCACAAATGTTCATGCCAAAGAGTTTAATAACATTAGATTAAAGGAGTGCCAAACAGAGTTACACATTAAGTTCAAGGAAAGGTTCAGGATTACATAGTAACTAGGTATAAAGAGTACATGCTTATAGTGTCAGTAATCAAGGGGTAAGGCAGATTCATAATAGAACATATAAGAAAAAGTACTGGACATGCTGAATTGAAGGGGAAGAGAGATCACATAGACAAGTAGACATGCTAAACATAGAGGGAAAGAGAGATCACATAGACAAAATAAACATGATGAAATAAAGGGAAAGAGAGATCACATGGATAAAATAAACATGCTGAACTAAAGAGAGATCTCATGGATAAAAATAAACATGCTAATTGCAAGGCAAACAACAGAACCACAGAAGTATAAGAGACATAGCAGGAATCTTAATACAAACAGAAACATGTTGTTTTAGATGTTGTAGGCTTAAACTGAAACCATACCAGTTGAATGAGAGAAATGAAGAGCAGCAAAGTAATGAAGAGAAGCAAAGTAATAAAGAGCAGCAAAGTTAAGAGAGGCAGAGCAGTAGTGTAGATGCAACAGAACAGTAGGGCAGCAGAGTAATAGCACAGTAGAATCACTCGGTTTTGGCTTGCAACCAACTGAGTTTCAAGTAGCAGAAAGAGAGTATGTGTGTGTGTAAGAGAAAGCTTAGAATAGTATCTCTTGTTCGTGTTTTTGTTATTGAAAGACTAGAAGTATTTATAGTTTAAAATAAGTAGAAGAATAAGGTAAGAAGTACATAGTTATGGAACTAATACCAATCAGAATCAATCAATGTCCGGACTCCCTTTAATTAGGGAGTCAGGACTCAAACGGATACAAGTTGTATCAAGTAAGTAAAAGGATCAATTATAGGATTAACTTTACCATAATTAAAGCATGTGGCATGTAATAAGGGCTGAATACAGAATGCCCCGAGTAGGGAAATTATATGTCAAATATTTTAAAACATATTTAGGCACGTAAAATATGGTAGAAACAATTTGATTCTGAAAATAAATCACAGGAATCACGTATAGGACTAAAGTCACAAGGGAATCAGTTTTAATTAAGAACGTATCACTCATGTAAGAAAGTAATTCAAAATCAGTAAAAGGTTCTAAGGAAAACACATATGAGTTACAGTTTTGAGAAAAGATATCACAACCTTGAGGGAGATCAATAGAACCAGTAGGGAATACTATGTAAAGGCTAATATAACAAGTAATCGAGTCTGTTAAGCAATAAATAGCACAAAATCAGAGAAAACTTAGGCAAGCAATAGAGGGAAGCAGAAGATTGAAAACCCTAGGTAAAGCAAGAATCACACAGGTTCATAGACGAACAATGATGTTAGACATAATAGAAACACAGAGATAGTAAACCTTAACAACAACAACAGGATAGAAATCATAGAGAAGCTTAACATCTACGAGAGATAAGAGTTCAAACAACGTATCAGTCATAGATAGATTCAGAGTTTAGGAAAAACTTGGGGTTTTCGGTAAAGCAAGTTAAAAATGATAGAAGATTTGAATAAATCATTGAATAATAGAAAGACACACAGAATCACATAAAAACAGAAGCAAGAAATCATTTCTTAAAAGGGGTATGAAACCCTAATTTTTTGAAATGAAAGATTGCTTAAAGATGAAGGTTTTTTTCAGAGAAAAACATGTAAAGAAGCTTCGTAATATCGTAGATCTAAATCAGATCTAGAGGAAATCGAAAAGACATAGGGTTAGGGTTTCGTGGAACCCATAGAAGTAGGAAAAACCTCAAAGACGTCGCCGGCTTAAGACGGAAAGGTTGTAGTTCTTACTCAGACGGCCGAGGAAGGCCAGAAAGTGGCATGGGACCATGGGAGGTGAGTGAACCTCTCCAAGTTCGCTTGAGGGCTTTAGGGTATCAATGGCTCGGTGCAAGGTGGGAAAATAACCATGAGACGATGAGGAGTCATGGTTTCCGGTGAGAGAACCAGCTGTAGAAGATGAGCGGACTCCATCGAAGGAGAGAATCCAAGAGAGGCTTCTAGAGATAACCAGAGAGTAACAAAGAGAGATAGAGAGAGAATGAGTGTTAGCAAATGAGGGGTCGGTTGGGGGGTAATTGAGTTTAATTATGGTAACTCTAATCTGGACCGTTGATCTTATTTGATCAACGATTCAGATCAGGCGTGGGGGTTGGGCCGGGTAGGATATTAGTTAGGCTGGGTTAGAGAGTGGTTTTTGGGTCAGGTGGGGTTGGGTTAGAGGTTGGCTAGATTTTAAATAAAATAGGCTAAATGTTAAATACCCTAAAATAAGATAATTAATTAATTAAAATAGCTGATAATTGTGTAAGATGAAATTAAAATAAAATAAATGAAATTAAGATAGTTTAACTACTATAAAAATATAAAATGATCAGTTGTTGCTTTAAAAAGTGATATAAATGTGTATTTGTGCTATTATTGCAAAGTTGCTGAAATTAGCTAAATAATGCCAATATTGGCTAATTTGTGAAACAATTAAATTCTAACTGAGCTAAATAGGATTATGAATAACATATTGAGCAAGAAGATGTTTTTGAAATTATTTATAACATCATTTATGAAAAATTACGGAACATAAAGTATTAAATAAATAGAAAAAATAAATTGATAAAAACACGAAAAATTATAAGAAAATACCAGTCACTGCAGAGAATGATTTTGAGAGTATATATGCAAGTTTGAAAATAGTTTTAGGAAAAATTGGGTATCAACAGCTGCCCCTCTTTACCCGGAAAGGATGAAAGAGTTGTCGGGTAAAGATATGATGGCCAATTTTGACCGAGTGGAAATAGCTTGAGAGACTTGGGTCGCGCCCTGGCTTCTGAGCTGCCTACATATCCCTCGTTTTACAGGAATCAGGTCGTATGTAGTTCGGGAGTCACCGGTGACGGTTTATAAGGACGGACGCAAGGTGCAAAGCAAGGCGAGCAAAATGGTTTACAGGGTTGTTAGGAGAACTGGAGCGGTCCGCTCCTACCTGACTGGCTGTTCCTGGACGAATTTCCTACAATTGAATAACAAGCATATATTGTGCGTAATTTAAACATGATGCAGATTCCCATTGGACGATGAATGTTGTCTTCGGACGGTTGAGGATGACGTCCTTAGACCATGATGTCATGGGCGATAAATCACTTGATGCGGGATTCGTAGGCTATGAAATGATGTTCTCGGGCCATGAAGATGGTGCCTCCGAACCATTGTTCCTTTGAATAATGATATGCAAACTGATAAAAGAGATCCTTAGGCCATGAAATGATGTTCTCGGGCCATGAAGATGGTGCCTCCGAACCATTGTTCCTTTGAATAATGATATGCAAACTGATAAAAGAGATCCTTAGGCCATGAAATGATGTTCTCGGGCCATGAAGATGGTGCCTCTGAACGATGACGCCTTTGGATAAGTTGGCGATATTTCAGCCCATGAGAAATGCAATAGTATGATGCTAACATGACAGAGCTTAGTCTTGCGAATTAGAAGGGCAGAGCTTAGCCCAAAAGGAAGCGAAGTAAATGATGACAGGGACAGTGATTGCTTTGAAAAGTAAATAGAAGGCAGCGTTAGCCTCGGAAGGCAGGATGGTAGCCTTATGCAATAAAAAATGCAGATGGAGGTAGCGTTTAACCTCGGAAGGCAGAATGGTAGCCTTATGCAAGAAATAAATGCAGATGCAGATGGAGACATCGTTTAGTCTCAGAAGGCAGAAAGGTAGCCTTTTGCAGAAGATAAAATGCAGATGGAGGTAGCGTTTAACCTCGGAAGGCAGAATGGTAGCCTTATGCAAGAAATAAATGCAGATGCAGATGGAGACATCGTTTAGTCTCAGAAGGCAGAAAGGTAGCCTTATGCAGATGATAAAATGCAGATGTAGACAACGTTTAGTCTCGGAAGGCAGAAAGGTAGACTTATGCAATGCAGATGCAGATGGAGACAACGTTTAGTCTCGGAAGGCAGAAAGGTAGCCTTTTGCAGAAGATAAAATGCAGATGGAGACAGCGTTTAGTCTCGGAAGGCAGAAAGGTATCCTTCTGCAATGTAGATGCAGATGGAGACAGCGTTTAGTCTCGGAAGGCAGAAAGGTACCCTTATGCAGAAGATAAAATGCAGATGGAGACAGCGTTTAGTCTCGGAAGGCAGAAAGGTAGCCTTATGCAATGAATAAATGCAGATGCAGATGGAGACAGCGTTTAGTCTCGGAAGGCAGAAAGGTAGCCTTATGCAGGGGTAAATGTAGATGGAGACAGCGTTTAGTCTCGAAAAGCAGAAAGGTAGCCTTATGCAGTAGATAAAATACAGATAGAGGTAGTGTTTAACCTCGGAAGGCAGAATAGTAGCCTTATACAGTGTAAGGGAAGAAAATAAAAATGCAGATAGGATTTTTGTGAGTATTGCTATAAGTGAAGTTCCGTTTGTGATGATAATAAAAGTCGGTGTGTGCGACGAGCTTGAGAAGTGTGTCTTTGAGCAATGTGTGTCTTTCGGGAGGGTAATATGTTTTGGGGCCCTTGCGATTTTTTGTGCCTGCATCCAAATAAAAATTGTGAGTTCAGTAAGGGGAAAGGTTAGTTCGCGTTCCCGCTGGCTTTACTTGACTTGCTCGCTTGATCGTGATGATAATGTCTGTATCATTGGGGTAGCGTTTGCTAAACAAGTTGTTTAAGTAAAAAATAAATATGCATGATTTTGTAAAGATACGATATAAGCATATAATCTAAAATAGCTTTAGATGAATCGACGACCGGGACGCGATTCGAGATATTGCAACCTCTCCTGCCACGGAATTTTGAGGGTCCTCCTCAAAATTCTGCCCCAGTTTGATGGGTGGATACTTCTGACTGTTGCTCGTGCGGCGATTGGCTGAACTTGCTTCAAAATTTTGAGGGTGCCCCAGTTTCCATTCGTGGGGAAAATGAAATTTTTATTGAATTGTGACTGAACCCATAGGGCTGCCTACGTATCCCCTCTTAAACGGGAATCAGGTCAGGCGTAGTTCAAGATAGATTGTTGACAAAAGCATGAGGAATTACACATAGTAGCGCTTGACTGCAACTTGAATTGATTGGTTTTGGCCGAACTTCTCCGTCCATTTCTACAAGTATGAGTGCTCCTCCTATCAGTACTCTGTGAACCATGTACGGACCCTGCCAGTTGGGAGAAAACTTCCCTTTGGCTTCGTCTTGGTGAGGAAAGATTTTCTTCAGCACCAGTTGCCCTGGTGTGAATCGTCTTGTCTTGACTTTCTTGTTGAAGGCTCTAGTCACTCTGTTCTGATATAGTTTACCATGACAAACTGCGTTCATTATCTTTCCGTCTATGAGGGATAGTTGCTCATAACGGTTCCTTACCCATTTCGCGTCGTTGAGCTAAGCTTTTTGTATAATTCTCAAAGATGGAATTTCAACCTCGGCAGGAATAAAAGCCTATGTACCATAAACCAGCATGTAGGGGGTTGCCCCGGTTGATATGCAGACTGTGGTGCGATATTCCACTAGGGCGAATGATAACTTCTCATGCCATTGCTTGTGCCTTTCTATCATCTTCCTTAATATTTTCTTGATGTTTTTGTTAGCAGCTTCTACAGCTCCATTCATTTGAGGTCTGTAAGTTGTGGAGTTCTTGTGTTTGATCTTGAATGTTTCACACATGGCTTTCATACTCCACTGTTGAGATTAGAACCATTGTCGGTGATGATTGACTCTGGAACTCCGAATCGACAAATGATGCGGTCGCGAACAAAACCGACCACGACTTTCATGGTAACTACTTTGTGGGAGGCTGCTTCGACCCATTTAGTAAAGTAATCAATGGCAACCAGAATAAACCTGTGTCCGTTAGAGGCGGTAGGCTCTATAGGTCCAATGACATCCATACCCCAGGCGGCGAACGACCATGGTGAACTTGTTGTGTTAAGCTCACTCGGAGGTACTTTTATCATATCTCCATGTATATGACAGCGGTGGCATTTTCGGACGTACTGGATGCAGTCTGTTTCCATGGCAATCCAGAAGTAACCCGCTCGGAGTATCTTCTTCGCTAATACAAACCCGTTCATATGTGGACCGCAGGTCCCGGCATGATTTCTTCCAATAGTTTTGATGCTTCCTTGCGTCGACGCACGTTAATAACCCCAAATCAGGAGTCCTCATATACATGATTACTCCACTGTGAAAGAAATTGTTAGACAATCTTCGAAGTGTGCGCTTCTGAGTGGCGTTTTCAAGATCTAGGTATTCTCCTTTTTCCAAATATTCCTTGATGTCATGAAACCAAGGATTTCGCTTCTTCTTCAACATGGGCACAGTAGGCTGGCTGACTGTGAATTTTCACTGTAATGGGGTCAATGAAAGTTTTGTCTGGATGCTGAATTATAGATGACAAGGTATTCAGAGCATCGGCGAACTCATTCTGGGTTCTGGGGACATGCCGGAACTCTATCTTTGTAAACCTCTTTCTCAACTCCCAAACGTGATGTAGATAGGGTAGTATCTTGGAATTTATGGTTTCCCATTCTCCTTGTACCTGATGTACCAATAAGTCTGAGTTACCAATCACTAACAGCTCCTGGACGTTCATGTCAATGGCCATGTTGAGCCCTAAGATACATGCCTCATGTTCAGCCATGTTGTTGGTGCAAGGAAACCCGAGTTTGGCGGAGGCTGGATAATGTTGACCTGTTTTTGATATTCAGACTACTCCGATACCGACTCCTTTGAAGTTTGCTGCGCCATCAAAGAACATCCTCCAACCTTCGTTGGATTCTGCAATGTCTTCTCCTACGAATGATACTTTTTCATCAGGAAAATACGTTTTCAGGGGTTCGTGTTCTCTGTCCACTGGATTCTTAGCAAGATGGTCTACTAATGCTTGTCCCTTGACCTCTTTTTGAGTCACATAAATAATGTCGAACTCACTCAACAGGATTTTCCACTTGGCTAGCTTGCCAGTGGGCATGGTTTTCTAAAAGATGTATTTTTTGAAAGATGTATTTCAATGGATCCATCCTTGATATGAGATATGTTGTGTAGGCACAGCAGTAGTGCCTCAACTTCTGAGCGACCGAAGTCAAAGCGCAGCAAGTGCGTTCTAGCAAAGAATATCGGGCTTCATACATAGTGAACTTCTTGCTGAGATAATAAATAGCTAGTTCCTTCCTTCCTGTTTCATCATGTTTCCCCAAAACGCAACCGAAAGCTCCATCTAGTATGGCAAGGTAGAGTAGCAGGGGTCTACCTGGCTCAGGTGGTACCAAGACCGGCGGTGTGGATAGATACTCCTTGATTCTATCCAAAGCTTTTTGACAATCCTCGATCAACTTAGTTGCAGCGTCCTTCTTTAACTTTTTGAAGATCGACTCACAGATGACTGTAGACTGTGCTATGAATCGACTGATGTAATTGGGCCTCCCCAAGAAGCTCATAATATCTCTCTTGTTTCTTGGCTGTGGTAGTTCTTGAATGGCTTTGACCTTTGACGGATCCAATTCTATTCCCTGGTGGCTCACAGTGAATCCCAGCAACTTCCCAGCAAGAACCCCGAATGCACACTTTGCGGGGTTCAGCTTCAGATTATATTTTCCCAACATGTTGAATAACTTCCTTAAATCTTCCATATGATCAGAAGTTTTCTTTGATTTGATAATGACGTCGTCCACATACACCTCGATCTCTTTAAGAATCATGTCATGGAATATGGTAGTCATGGCCCTCATGTAGGTGGCCCTGCATTCTTTAAACCGAACATCATCATCTTGTAACAGTACACTCCCTAGGGCGTGATGAACGCCGTTTTCTCAGCATCTTCCTCATCCATCCAAATTTGATGATATCCAGCGAAGCAATTGATACGCTCAAATTACACCTTAAAACTGGTGTAAAGCGCTCGAAGTCAAATATAATAACCCAACGAGGTTGGGGTCGAATCCCACAGGGAATAGGCGTGAAAAGGTTGCTTTGGTAGTGTGATTCTTAACTCAAATCGTATATCTATTCCGTTAATGTAACAAGAATATGGGAATTGATTGTGTAATGATTAAATTGTAGTAGTAACAAATATGTTTAATTAGAGTTGTAATTAATGTGATTAACTAAACCAAAGTTGTGTCCCCTTCAATGAAATGTAATGCCAAAGGGTATTAATATGATATATTTCTAATGGAAGGTCCTTTAGATATGCAAATGATTTCTAAATGACTACCCACTATTTTCCAATAGTTGGGTAGTATTTCCTCTTTATGATTTTTCCAAATATAAAAGAGTTGCAATGAAGAGTAATCAATTAATTCCAAATAAAACCCACTTATCCCTAAGTGATTCTATAAAACAATGTTTAATGCCTTGAGTCTTTGATATTTACTCCTACCAATTCTAGCTCACTTTTCCAAGCTAAGAAAGAATTAATGGCACTTGTAAATGTTTGCAACCACCAACAATAAATGAAGAATGAGAAGTAAATAAATATCAACCAACCATTATATATATATATATATTCAATGTTAAATACCCAATAACATAACACCAATTTAGGGTCCACAACCTTAGTATTTAAAACTAGCTACTCATACTACAAGATAAAGAGATAAGAGTACTATTAATGCCATGAATGCTTACAAAACACAAGAATCTTTACTTCTAAATCTTCCAAAAGAGAGGAATATTCAAAGGGTGTGTTGTATCTCTAAAACCAGACAAGAATGACCCACAAAAACCCAAATAAATCTATTTATAGTGGGCTAAAAATCGAGATAAAAAACAGACAAAATTGCCCTTTCAGGTCAGTTATGCGACCGCATTCCTATCGCAGAACAGGTATGCCGTTCGTATTCTTCACAATACCATCGCATACTTTAAACCCTAGTTTCCAGGTGCTCGCCGCATTGTTGATCTGCGGTCCGCATTGTTGTTATGCGACCGCAGATTTGCATCGCATTTCTGAGCTGGGCTTCAGGTATTGGAGGTTTGCGGTCCATTATGCGGTTCGCAAACTAGTTATGTGATCGCATAATGGACCGCATTTTTGCTCTTGAAATTGACCAAACTTTCTGTTAAAGTCTGTGATCCACCTGTGCTTTCTGCGGTCCGCATAGCATATATGCGGTAGCTTCCTGTTCCATCTGCGATCGCATTTTGCTCTTTTCCTCATTTTTTTAGCTTTTTTTATCTCTTTTCCATGTTCTTGAGTGTTTGAGCCTCATGCTCTGCAAAACATCAAAATTCCATAAGTAAAAAAGGTAAATGCTCTTAAAGACAAGTTAAAATCTAAGCAATTTGACATTAAATGTGTCGAAATTCTCCGGCACATCAACACTCCCAACTTAAACTCTTGCTTGTCCTCAAGCAACAACAACGACTCTATCCTAACCTAGACTCCAAATACAAGACCGGAAACAGTAATGACCAACAGTAGTGTTAAGTGCCAGTACCACAAGCATGCATTTTCATTTATTTACCCTTCATAATCATACCATAGGCTTGCCCTTATTTTAATTCGTTGCTTATTTAAGAACATTCGGTTTGAGATCCCATAAGGACGTTTTGTCTTGTAATGTAGGCTTAGGGAAAGGTTGGATAATCATATGGGTAAGTGACTACGCCCTCTTTGAACACTACTAACATTTTCCTTTCTTGTTGCACTTTGTTTCTTTTTCACACCACATAGCCTCCTTTGCATTTAGTTACCAACATAGAACTACTTGAAATACCTCACTGAATCTATTCAATGCTCCCATATTTATTTCCATACATGTCTCCTTTTCTTTTCTTTTTCTCTTTATAAATTTTTTTTTCTTTTGGAGCATGAATAATTTTCGAATGAATCTTTTGAGGTATATATTCTACACTCACTGCACAACCTTACCAATCTCCACTTTGACACCAAACGCCCAACTTAGGCTTTTTGCCTCGTTCTCAATATTCAAGGAGGGACGAATTCAAAAGAGGGAATTATTTTACAAAAAGGAAATGTTTGTAATGAGGTGACCAAAGAAGAGGTTCAAGGCTCAAATGGGGTAGCTAGTGATAATATCTATACAATGGTGGCTCGAAAGGCTAGCGGGGTTTCCAAGTAACACAAAGAATGACTAAGGTCATTTCTCCAACCAAACATAATTATCATCAGCATTGAAAAACCAACCGGGCAAGTTCTAGATGACAAAAGTAAACACAAGAATTATTGATACAAAATCTAACACACATGGCACATGATTGTTTGGCTCAACATAGTTTTAGCTCATGAGTCAAGGCTTGACAACTTGCAGCTTTCATCATATTTACATGTATAATTCTAAGTAAACATAGAGTCAAAAAGCGAGCCTCAAGTTCACACAGTTGATTTCCTTTTCAACACAAGATACTTTTTCTTTTTTTTTATAAAGAAAGAGTATAGATTATTTAAAAACACACATGCTTGAGACTAGACACTTACACCAAACCGGTCAATCCGTTTCATCCTAGTGCCATGGTTCTACTATTACACCCTTGGAAAAGAACCTAGCGAAGAAAAACCAAGGGGGATTCATTTCTAATTACTACTATACTTGTTTTTTTATATGTACACATATAGCATATTTACGAGGACAATACAAGTTAACGGTCAACAACATAAATATGTACAAAAGTTTTACCGAGAAACTTGAAAGATCACATATAACACAAAGGGAAAAGAAATAAGTACAAGAGTTTTAGGAATACATAAGTTTTCACAAAAGTTGTACACATACAAGGCTACCCTGCCACCACCCCCAACTGAAGAACATGCATTGTCCCCAATGCATAGAAAAATATGTAAAAACAGAGTCAGGGGCTCCCTGGGGCACACTAAGCGCTATGGGAGTCAGTAGCCTGCGGGGTGTCCGATGGGTCAATGATGGCCAGTGGAACTGGGTATGCCACAGGCCAAGCTGGTCCAGAAGCTGCAGAAGGGGTCCGAGAGCTACTGGCCCCGCTTACTGAAGGTGGAATGGCGGATGATGTGACTGGAGCGGCTTTGTCAGCTAAGGATCTCTGAATTGCAATCCGCATCTGAGCAGCCTCATCCTCCTCCGCAGCTGTAGTGACGGCAACCCCCTTTCCCTTATCATGAGGGCCCACATCATCATCTGACCATGAGTCGATAGCCTCCTCGTCAGTCTCCTCACCCTCGGACTCTGTAGAATGCCCGGAATCTTCCCTAGAAGGTGTAGCATCTGGTGCAAAGGGAGGTGGGGGTTAAGAGACTCCCACAGTCGGAGATGCCTCGGTTGTCATCAGTGTAAAGAAGTCAAGGCCCAACCCAGTCTCAGTAGTGCCTGCTCCCTGCTCACCTTCCTTGGGCAGGAAGGAAGAGAAATTGAACTCCAAATTTTGCAGCTTTTGAAGCTCAGTCTTCAAAGTGGACACATCAGTCCGGAGCGTTGGTAGGTCCCCAACCTCACCACGCTCTATCTTCTCAATCCTGGCCTCAAGCTCCTTCAGAAGACCCTCGTAAGATGTATGTTGCTGCTGTAAGGCCGTCACGGATGACTGAAAAGGGGTCAGGGCCTGCCTTATAAGTATGGGAAGGTCCTTCAGGAGCTTGTCTACTTTAGCATTAGTGTGCTGAGCTAGGAGACCAAGCTGCGACAGAACTGGCAGTGGAACCGCTGATGGAGCACTTGCCTGAGGGGTAGGCTGTGGAGCAGCAGTGGATGTATCTGCCGTCTGAGGTGCTATGGGAGTCTGAGAGTCGGAGAGGTCTTCCACGGTGGGAATATGAATCTGAATATCTTGAGGAGTAACAGCTACCTTTGGTGCCGCATCACTAATGCATGTGATGGCTATGTCCTTCTCTACTTTGCCTTTCTTGTCAACTCACGGCAATAGAGGAACATTAGCAGCCTCACATAGGGCAGTGATCAAGCATGGGAAGGGGAATGATGTATTTTTCTGCCATGATCTGACACATATCTCCCTGAAGATGATTTCACTCACGTCAATGGTGATCCCGGTCATAATGCAAGCAATGAGAATGGCTTTCTCAATGCTTATCTATGTCTCATTTCTGGTTGGGACCAAGTGTGAAGTGATGAAGCTGAGCCAGAATCTCCCTTCTCTCGTAAGATCCTCCTTGTAGATTTTGAACTTCGGGTCTATCCATGATGGGGTCCCTCTAGCAATCACAGACGCAACCCAAGCACGTTCGTCGTCTTTGTTGGCTAGTTTGGCATCATACTCAGCAGTGCTCGGGCTCTCTGCTGAAAAGTAATGATCCTGGATGGTGGCCCTGTGGCATGATAATTCCTTCCCCCGAACCAAAACCTGCTCACTGAATATCTTGTTGCGTTTGTGGTAAGGAGTCCTGGAGGCACCGTAAGAGGCATAGAATTCCCTCATGATTGTTTCATTATACTCCTCGGGGAGATCTGTGAAGCACTCCCACTTTCTAGACTTGATGTTTGCTAGAGTGTGGGGATATTGCTCTTGGAGGCCGCTGAGACTCAACTGCTTCTCTCCCAGTATATTCCGCTTTTCAAGCCCCACTTTATACAGAGATCTAGAGTTAGGGAGCGGGAACCGAAGATGATAATCATCACCCTGTTTTCTCCGTGACTCGGCCATTAGATCAACCTACGGCAAAGTTTCTTCCTCATCAGACTGAGAGGAACTTTCATCAACAGATTGTGGCGGTGCTTGACGTGCACGTTTCGCCGGAGGTGCTTGCCGGCTTGAGGGTGCCCTTTTACTGGCGGAAGGTATATGTTTGCGAGGCATATCTGCAAAGACAAGACGTGTGAGTAGTGTAGCCGAAGAAAGAAAGAAAAAGAAGAAAGAAGAAAAATTTAACTGGAAAAATTCACTATGCAACAGGTTATGCGATCGCATAACCACTATGTGAACCGCAAACCTGTCGCAGAATGACCATGGGCTATAAGTGATTGATTATGCGGTGACGTATGCGATCACATATCAAGTATGCGGTTCGCATAGTCATCGCAGAGTCAAATGCGTGAGAAGCTTAACACATTATGCGATCGCATAGTCAACCGCAAAGGTGACTTTGCGATCGCAGACAGGCCGCAAACACTACACTAGAACAACTAGTTGACTGTGCAGGTATGTGATACATCTGCGGTCCGCATATCAACTATGCGATCGCAGACGAGTCGCATTACGTTGTCTTCCTCAACTCACCTAGGGTTTCAAATGCGACGAAGATGCGGACCACATAACCAGTATGCGCACCGCATAACTCATCATTTTTACAACTCACTTAACCCTAGCAATGGTGGTCTTACCGCCATGATCCCTAACCAACCTATTTACAGATTGCTCAAGATGTACCCCCCCCCCCCCCCCACGATAAACATATACACTCTAGGAAGAGCAGGATCGAACCACAATATTACTTATCCTTCAAGCAATTACAATAACTGGAGAGTAGAAAGGGTAGACTTACCAGGAGATGAAGAAGTCTGATTGAACAAAACACTATACTTGATCCTCAAAGACGGTTGTTAATCAAGGCTTTGTTAAATCAATTGACCGTTGCACAGTTGTTCTGCTTTCCCTCTTCTTTTTTTTCTTTTTGTTATTTAAAATTTTTTTTTTGTTTTGTTTTGTTTGGTTTGGTTTTGTGTTAGTGAGTATGATAAGTTAGATATGCGAAAGAGAAAAACAAAAACTTACCTGTACGATATGCGATGGAGGAGTGGCCGCATAACTTGGTATGCGACCGCATACCTGTTATGCGGTGTTATATTCATGAGCTAACCCAAGGTCCACAATGCGATGCACTATGCGATCGCAAAATTGGAATGCGATTCTCATAGTGCACCATCTAATCGCATTCTGCCAGCCCCAAATTTTCCAAACAAACTGACTAAGTCTGCGACAACAATGCGAACCGCATAGCTAAAATGCGATCGCATCTGTGTCGCAAAATGGTTAGTGTTTCTTGGCTTTCCTTTCACTTGCAATGTTACCCTGCTTTTGTGGTCTTTTGAACCACCTGCACTATAACACACACTTTAAATTGCTCAAAGAACCCTATTTACTCAACAAAAAAAAAAAATTAAAAAAACAAAAGAGTGTTACCACACATGGGTTGCCTCCCATGAAGCGCTTGATTTAACGTCGCGGCACGACGAAGTTGACATTCTTGCAAAGTCATTTATCGATAGGACAAGGACCATCTTTAAGAGACAATTTCTCTATCACATGCCTCTCTCCCTCTGTGCCCAAGTATTGTTTGATGCGTTGGCCATTCACTTTGAACGTGTGGAGCCCGTCCTCAGTTGCTAATTCTACAACGCCAAATGGGGATACATCTACCACTTTGAAAGGACCGGACCATTGATTTGAGCTTGACCGGAAACAGTTTGAGTCATGAGTTGAAAAGCAACACTAAGTCACTGGACTTGAACTCCCGTTTCAAAATCTTCTTGTCATGGACAAATTTCATTCTTTCCTTATACACAGCTACACTTTCATAAGCATGGAAACGAAATTCCTCTATTTCGTTGAGTTGAGTTAGCCTCAAATTTGCAACTTCAGTCCAGTCCAAGTTCAACTTCTTCAAAGCCCACATGGCTTTATGCTCCAATTCCACAGGTAGATGACAAGCTTTACCGAACACTAACCGGTAGGGAGAAGTACAATTGGGAGTTTTGTAGGCCGTACGGTATGCCCACAATGCATCATCTAGCTTCCTTGACCAGTCGGTCCTATTTGCATTCACCGTCTTTTCTAGGATGTTCTTGATCTCCCGGTTGGAGACTTCGACGTGGCCACTTGATTGGGGATGATAAGGCGTTGCCACCTTATGCTTGACACCATATTTCTCTAACAGCCCAGTGAAAACCTTGTTGCAAAAATGAGAACCACCATCGCTGAGAATGGCCCTGGGAGTGCCAAACCGCGTGAATATGTTTTTCTTTAAGAATGCGGTCACACTCCTTGCCTCATTATTTGGCAAGGCAATAGCTTCAACCCACTTGGACACGTAGTCCATAGCTACCAGAATGTACTTCATACCACAAGAACTCACAAAGGTCCCCATAAATTCAATGCCCCACACATCAAAAATTTCAACCTCCATCACAAAGTTCATAGGCATTTCATGTCGCTTGGAGATTGATCCCTGTCTCTGGCATTGATCACAAGATTTGACCATTTGGTTGGCATCATGATAGAGGGACGGCCAATAATAACTACATTCAAGCACTTTTGCCGTCGTCCGATTACCTCCGTGATGACCACCAACCAGTGAGTCCTGGCAAGCCTTTAGTATTTGCTTCATTTCTTCTTCTGGGACACACCGTCTAATAATGTTGTCCACACAGATACGGAACAAGAATGGCTCCTCCCAATAATATTGCTGACACTCCCTTAAGAATTTCTTCTTTTGATATGCTTCTAGATCATCCGGGATTAGGTCACTAACCAAGTAATTGGCAATGTCGGCATACCAAGGAGTGGTTGAAGAAGATAATGCCAAGATATTTTCATAGGGAAAGGCATCATTGATATCAAGTTCATCCTTTTTTCGCCCGTCTTCTTCAAGTCTAGAGAGATGGTCCGCCACTTGGTTTTCAGTGCATTTTCGGTCCTTGACTTCAAAATCAAATTCTTGTAACAAGAGGACCCACCGGATTAGTCTTGGCTTGGCATCCTTCTTTTCCATGAGGTATCGAAGAGCGGCATGGTCGATGTAGACCACCACTTTGGATCCCAACAAGTAAGCTCAAAATATTTCGAAACCATACACAATAGCAAGAAGTTCTTGCTCCATCACCATATAGTTCATTTGTGCACCATTGAGTATTTTGTTTGCATAATAAACCGGATGAAGAACTTTATTGTGCCGTTGACCCAAAACCGCTCCAATTGCTACACCACTGGCATCACACATGAGCTCAAATGGACGAGACCAATCCGGTGTGACAATAATGGGTGTCGTGGTGAGCTTCTCCTTGAGCTCCTCGAATGTCTTGAGACACTTCTCATCGAACACAAACTTGGAATCTTTCTCAATGAGCTTGCACATAGGATTTGCAATTTTTGAAAAGTCCTTGATAAATCGCCAATAGAATCCGGCATGCCCTAGAAAGCTTCGAATACCCTTTACCGATGTTGGTGGAGGGAGTTTGGAAATGATCTCAATCTTTGCCCGATCAACTTCAATGCCACTTTTTGAAATTTTATGCCCCAAGAAAATGCCCTCGTCCACCATGAAGTGGCATTTTTTTCCAATTAAGCACGAGGTTGGTCTCCTCACATCTTTTAAGAACTTGTCTAAGGTTTTCAAGAATATGCTCGAAGGAGTCACCGACTACGAAAAAATCATCCATGAAAAATTCTAGGAAGTCTTCCACCATGTCGGAAAAAATGGACATCATGCATCGTTGAAAAGTAGCCGGAGCGTTGCACAACCCAAAGGGCATCCGACTAAAGGCAAAGGTTCCATACGGGCAAGTGAATGTGGTCTTCTCTTGATCTTCCAAGGCTATATTGATTTGATTGTAGCCGGAATACCCATCGAGGAAGCAATAGCAGGATCTTCCCGCTAGCCGATCAAGCATTTGATCAATAAAAGGCCTAGGGAAATGATCCTTGCAAGTGGCATTGTTTAGCTTCCGGTAGTCTATGCATACTCTCCATCCGGTGACTGTCCGAGTGGGGATAAGCTCATTCTTTTCGTTGTGAATCACTGGCATGCCTCCCTTTTTTGGAAAACATCGTACCGGACTCACCCACAGACTATCCACAATAGGGTAGACAACCCTGGCATCCAACCATTTGATTATCTCCTTTTTAACCACCTCTTGCATTGAAGGATTTAATCTTCTTTGATGTTCCACACTTGGTTTGCTCCCTTCTTCCAATTGAATTTTGTGCTCGCATATCCCGGCGGGGATTCCTCGGATGTCCGCTATTGTCCATCCGAGTGATTGTCAGTGCTCCCACAAGACAATCAACAATTTATCAACATGCACATCATTCAACAAAGAAGACACGATTACCGGTAAAGTGTTATTAGAGCCAAAAAATTTGTACCTCAAGTGTGATGGAAGTGGTTTGAGCTCAAGATGTTGTGGCTCAATGATTGAAGGCATGGCAGGAGGGGTAGCTCGATTATCTAAGTCAAGAGAAAGCTTCTTTGGTGCATATGTATAAGACCCATGTCCTTCCAATGTGTTTACTATCTCCACATACCCCTCAATGATTTCACCATCAAATTTCACCAAGATTTCCGCCAATGCCTCGCCGAGGCATTCTTCTTCCATATTCATCTCAATGGCATCTTCAACCTCATCAACAACATCAATTACCAAGATTCCCTCGTATGCGCTTGGCAATTTCAACCCCTTGCTAGCTTGGAAGGTGACTTCCTCATTGTTAACCCGGAACATGATTTCATGTCGTTCTGAATCCATTAAAGCTCTACCCGTCGCAAGGAATGGTCTTTCTAAAATTATAAGAATTTCCTTGTCCACCGCACAATCCAAGATGACAACATCGGCCGGGAGAAGGAATTTCCCTACCTTCACCAAGACGTCATCAACAATGCCCACGGGTTTCTTAATTTATCGATCGGCCATTTGTAATCGCATGCTAGTTGGTCTTGGCAAACCCAATCCCGATTGCTTGTAGATAGCAAGAGGCATCAAATTTATACTAGCAGCGTTGTCACAAAGTGCTCTAGCAAAATCTCTCAACCCAATGGTGCATGGGATAGTGAAAGCCCTCGGGTCTCCCTTTTTCTCCACAGTTGTTGTAGACATTATTGAACTTACCCGATGAGTCAAGTTCACCACCTCATTCTTTGTCGTTATCTTCTTTGTCATCAACTCCTTCAAGTACTTGGCAAATCCCGGCATCTCTTGGAAGGCCTCCAAGAATGGGATGTTCACCAATAATTGTTTCAAGATGTCATAGAACTTTTCAAACTTTACATCGTTCACCCTTCGTGTAAGCCTTTGAGGGAATGGAGGAGTAGGTCGTGGAATTGGTGGAGGAGCTTTTGGGGTCTCCTTCACCTCTTCCGTAACCTCTCTGTGCTTTTCTCTTTGAATATTTACCTCTTGGGGTGCCTTTTCAACTTCCACCACAACCGGAAAATCAACTTGTGGTTCCACTCCATGATCAAGACTTTCTACATCAACCACTTGCTCACTCTAATCCTGGATCACCTTACCGCTTCTAGTTGTGATGGACATGCAATGAGAAGATGGTCCGCTTGGACCACCTTTTGGGTTGACCACTGTGTCACTAGGTAGAATACCTTTTAGCTTGGGATTTTGTTCTCGTGACAAATCCCTCATTTGCATCTCGATCTTTTGAATGGAGGCGGTGTGTGATCCCACTACCTCGGACATGTTTTTGATTGTTGCATCACTTCGCTCTTGATTTTGCAAAATTCTCTCAAGCATCCCTTCCATTTTAGTCTATTTGATGGCCCATCTTTGTATTGTGAAGAGTTGTAATATTGCTCTCTTGGTGGAACATAAGGGTTGGAACTTCTATTGGCATAATTGTTGTTGTTGTTGTTCCACAATCCTTGACCACTTTGATCATTTCGCCAATTTTGTAGGCCTTGCCCTTGCGGGTTTGGTCTCTTGTTGTTTTGTTGGCGGTAACCACCTTGAGAGTTTTGGGCATAATTTGCTTCTTCAAAGTCTTGATTTCCCATTGATTGCATGTCTTCCACAATATTTACCTTTTTTGGTTGACTCCCAGTGAACATCTTTGTCAACACATCGATGTTAGTTGCAAGACCGGCAATCACTTGATCTCTCTCTTGATTTTCTTTAATCATGTTGGTAATAGAGGGAGTACCGTAAGAAATTCCACCACTAGTATCCTCCGAATGCCATGCTTGATTATGCTTAGCCATTTTGTCTAGAATTTGAGTGATCCTAGCGAATGACTTGTCCATGAAGGATCCATCTGCGGCATTTTAGCGATGGACTGGGATAGTGGGTCCAAACCCATATAGAACTTCTCCAGCAGAATATGGTCTGGGAACCCATGGTTTGGTGATCTCACTAGGTATAGCTTGAACCGATCCCATGCCTCGTGTAAATTCTCCCCTGGCAGTTGCTTGAAAAATAATATTTTGTCTCTAAGCTCTGGCTTTTTGCTATCTGGGAACCACTTTGCTAAGAAGGCTCGGACAAGCTCGGGCCATGTTGTGATAGTTTGAGGAGGTAAGTTTTGGAGCCATTTTTTCGCCTCTCCCGCCAACGAGTACTTGAACACACGCAACCTCAAAGCATCATCCGTCACATTAGTTTGTTTGTGCATGGCACATACACCCAAGAAGTTCATTAGGTGTTGCTTCGGGTCATCATCCGTTGAATTATGGAACAATTCTTCCGCCTTGAGCAATAGAATCATTCCATGATCCACTTTGAAAGTAGATGCACCAACTACCGGAGGGAGGATAGCATTGGTTTCATCAATATATTCCTCGATGTCAGCGAAAGGGTTCTCCTCTTCATCATACTCAACGTTGACATTGTCCATTGTCACCTAGTTCACCAAACAAAACGAGCAATGTGTGATGGAATAGAAAAAGCTATAAAGTAAAGTACACACTATCTAGTAATTTCAAAACTGTATTCCCCGGCAACGGCGCCAATTTGATACGCTCAAATTACACCTTAAAACTGGTGTAAAGCGGTCAGTCAAATATAATAACCCAACGAGGTTGGGGTCGAATCCCACAGGGAATAGTCGTGAAAAGGTTACTTTGGTACTGTGATTCTTAACTCAAATTGTATCTCTATTCCGTTAATGTAACAAGAATATGGGAATTGATTGTGTAATGATTAAATTGTAGTGGTAACAAATATGATTAATTAGAGTTGTAATTAACGTGATTAACTAAACCAAGGTTGTGTCCCCTTCAATGAAATGTAATGCTAAAGGGTATTAATATGATATATTTCTAATGGAAGGTCCTTTAGATATGCAAATGATTTCTAAATGACTACCCACTATTTTTCAATAGTTGGGTAGTATTTCCTCTTTATGATTTTTTCAAATATAAAAGAGTTTCAATAAAGAGTAATCAATTAATGCCAACTAAAACTCACTTATCCCTAAGCGATTCTATTAAACAAGGTTTAAAGCCTTGAGTCTTTGATATACTCCTACCAATTCTAGCTCACTTTTCCAAGCTAAGAAAGAATTAATGGCACTTGTTAATGTTTGCAACCACCAACAATAAATGAAGAATGAGAAGTAAATAAATCTCAACCAACCATTATATATATATTCAATGTTAAATACCCAATAACATAACACCCATTTAGGGTCCACATCCTTAGTATTTAAAACTAGCTACTCATACTACAAGATAAAGAGATAAGAGTATTTAATGCCATGAATGCTTACAAAACACAAGACTCTTTACTTCTAAAGCTTCCAAAAGAGAGGAATATTCAAAAGGTGTGTTGTAGCTCTAGAACCAGACAAGAATGACCCACAAAAACCCAAATAAATCTATTTATAGTGGGCTAAAAAAGGGGATAAAAAACGGACAAAATTTCCCTTTCAGGTCAGTTATGCGACCGCATTCCTGTCGCAGAACAGGTATGCCGTTCGCATTCTTCACAATACCATCGCATACTTTAAACCCTAGTTTCCAGGTGCTCGCCGCATTGTTGATATGCGGTATGCATAGTTGATGTGCGACCGCAGAATTGCATCGCATTTCTGAGTTGGGCTTCAGGTGTTGGAGGTTTGCGGTCCATTATGCGGCTCGCAGACCAGTTATGCGATCGCATAATGGACCGCATTTTTTCTCTTTAAATTGACCAAACTTTCTGTTCAAGTCTTCGATCCACATGTGCTTTCTGCGGTCCGCATAGTAGATATGCGGTAGCTTCCTGTTCCATCTGCGATCGCATTTTGCTTTTTTTTTCATTTTTTTAGCTTTTTGATCTTTTTTCCATGTTTTTGAGTGTTTGAGCCTCATGCTCTGCAAAACATCAAAATTTCATAAGTAAAAAAGGTAAATGCTCTTAAAGACAAGTTAAAATCTAAGACATTTTACATTAAATGTGCCGAAATTCTCCGGCACATCAGCAATCTACGAAGGACTGTAACTCATGCTTGGCGCATTGTCAATTACAATGTGTATGTTCGGCTAGGGGAAGTCATCTTTTGGGCTGGCTCGGTTGAGATCCCGGTAGTCGACACAGACTCTGACCTTCCCGTCTTTCTTTGGCACAGGTACGATGTTGGCTAACCATGTTGGGTATTCAACTACCCGGAGAACTCTGGCGTTGATCTTCTTGGTAACTTCTTCTTTGATTTCCAAACTCTTGTCGGGTTTGAACTTTCTAAGCTTCTGCTTTACCGGTGGACATGTCGGATTGGTCGGCAGTTTGTGAGCCACAATGGACGTACTTAGACCAGTCATGTCATCGTAAGACCAGGCGAATATGTCCTCGTACTCCCTTAGGAACTCTGTATACTCTTTCTTCCTGACGATGACAAATGGATACTGATACGTGTTTCCTTGACGTTTTCTGAATCTCCCAGGTTGACAACCTCAGTCTCATCTAAGTTGGACTTGGGTCTATTTTCAAAGTTTTCGACCTCCTTAACAATTTCGTCGGGTATATTGTCATCGTCTGAATCAATGTCTATTTGTTGCGTCGTCTCATTGCACGTCACAATCATCGGTTCATCAAGTAAAGTAATAGTAATGCTGTATAGATAAAGTAATAAGAGAAAATGATAACAATGAACATCGGATTCATAAAGAAATTGAAAATTTCTTTGATAAATTGAATAACTTGTTTTTTAACATTGAAGATCTTATTGTGGGAATTGAAAAATGCAAAAGAGGGAAAATTGTTTAATAAATAAAACAGTAAATAACGCTTGTTTTTAGCCTTGCTACCCCGAGGCTCGGCGGGCTCTGGTGGTCCTGATAGACCAGCTCTTGAGATATGCTCCCTCGCTTACTGCCTGTACGGAAAGGCCTTCCTCCCCTTCCTCCTCGAGAATAACACAGCAATCCATATTATCATCCTCCAGGAACAATTTCCTCAGTGCAGCGCGTGCTTCTTCTCCGTCTGACCCATAAATAGCGTTGGCTTGCTGGAAGGTCTGCTCCAGATGCGGTATCGGCTGCTCCAATGGTAGTAAGGACCGCGCCAAGGTGGCGACCAGCTATTGAATTCTTCCCAATTGTACTCATATCCCAGACCGAAAGTAGTACCTTGTTTCTTGATCTTGATGGGTTTGGAGATTCCTTGAAGGTTCTTGCCGAACCCTTTGCCTGGCTCATACCCATTCCAGTTTAGTATACTCTCGATTTTCCTATCCCACCATTTGTATTTGTCAATGGCATCGACTCGCTCAATATGGTGATAAGTTCCTCCGCCTAGTTTTCTCTTTCCATCAATCACAGGGATAGTCTGGCGACTGTAGATAGGGTTGCTACCGTCACCGTGATTGAATACCTATTGGTGGTTCCACTCGAATTTCGCCGCCTGATGTAGTGTTGATGTGACGGCCCCAGCAGCATGGATCCAGGGTCGCCCTAACAGCAAGTTGTAAGATGTCGGCACGTCTATTACTTGGAAGTCCACTTCGAACCAGGTTGGTCCCATCTGTAGGCATAGACTGATTTCCCCCATGGTAGCCCTTTGAGACCCCTCGAAGGCTTTCACGTTGATTCCTCCCTCTCTTATCTCATGTAGTCCTTTATTCAATTTCTTGAGTGTTATCAACGGAAAAATGTTAAGACTGGAACCTCCATCGATCAAGATCCTTGTGATGAAATGATCTTCATATTGCACGGTGATGTGCAATGCTTTGTTATGTCCCAATCCCTCAGGTGGTAACTTGTCTTCATGAAAAGTAATTTTGTGACTTTCCAGTACCTGGCCCACCATGTTGGCCATTTCTCCACTGGTGATGTTGTTCGGCACGTATGCTTCGCTCAACACTTTTAGTAAAGCATTTCTGTGCGTCTCAGAATTCTACAGCAAAGAGAGAATAGATATATGCATTGGTGTCTTGTTTAGTTGGTCGATGATCGAATACTCCTTAGCCTGTATTTTCCTCCAAAGGTCATCGGAACCTGTTTCAATGAGGGGAGGGCGGTTGGGAGCTTGCTTGCTTGACTCGGCCAGATTGTCAGGGGTATAGACTCTACCAGTTCTCGTCATACCTTGTGCCGTGATGGCTTCCTCAGACCTATTTTTACCTTTCCTTCTTGCCTCGGCTGTATAATCCTAAGGGATAGCATCTGAATAGAAAGGTGGTATGGTTGACATTGCTACTGGAATTGGCGCGGTCATTCTTATTTCAACTGGGTGGCAGGACTGCAACCTCGAGTGGTGTTGGTGCGTTTGCTGGAGATACATACTCAACTTCAATTGGCACTGGTGATTCGCCTTTATAGGCGGCGCTGCTTCAAACTCAAATGGGATAGACATATTCACCTCGGCATTCTCAAACGGATGAATCTGGACTATGATCGGGTTGAGAGTGACTGCAGGTTTCTTTGGGTCATCGCCTTCTGCGATCAACCCGATTGACCCCTGGGATCCCAATCATCATGTACTTCAATCATATGGATACCTCCACTCTTATGGTCTGGTAAAGGGTTATTGCGGACATTCGCAGCGGGATATTTTTCCACAATAATCCTGTTATCAATGAGGGTCTGTATCTTATCTTTCAAAGAGCGGCATTCTTCGATGGTGTGTCCTTTCATGCCAGAATGGTATGCACAGGATTTGTTTGGGTTAACCCACTAAGAAGGGTTCTCAGTGGCGGCAGCAGGGATATGTGTGACGTAACCAGCAGCTTTGAGCTTTTCATACAGCTAGTCAATAGGCTCGGCTATAGCGGTATATTGCTTGGAGGGCGGCGATCAAAGTTAGGGCGAGGCATAGGGAAGTTTTGACGGGTAGGGGGTGATTGATAGTGAGGTGGCTGGGAAATATAGGTGTTGTAGATGGAAGCGGGTTGTGAATATCTATGGGGGGTAGGTTGATATATGGGTGGTGGAGATTGGTATGTGGGCGGTGGAGCTTGGTAGTTCGGGGTTGGCTAATATGTGAAGGGAGGTGTTGGGTAGACTTGGTATTTGGGTGGGGATTTGGCTTGTTGTGCAACCATTACGGCTCCCATGTCTCTCTTCTTAGACACACCACCGGACTGTAAAGCTTTGTTAATGGCTTGAAAAGCTTCAAAATTTGTAACCATACCATTCTTGATACCTTCTTCAATTCGCTCTCTAATTTGATAATGTTGGAGAACTTGTGGCCTTCAACCATCATTAGCCGTTCATAATATTGTGGGTCCTGAGCTCGGACAAATAACTTGTTCATCTGTTCTTCTTCTAAAGCAGGTTTGACTTTAGCAGCTTCCGACCTTCAACGAGTAGCATACTCGCGAAAGGTTTTTGTGGGTTTCTTCTTCAAGTTTTGGATGTAGAACACATCTGGTGCGTTCTCTGTATTGAATCTAAACCTGTCCATGAAATCTGTTGTCATGCCTACCCAGTTTGACCATTTCTTAGGGTCTTGGCTGATGTACCAAGACAATGCGTCCCCCTTCAGACTCCTCATGAACAACTTCATGCGGATCCTTTCGTCTTTTCCTACGCCAACCAATTTATCACAGTAGGTCCTCAGATGGACCCTCGGATCACCAGTGCCATCAAACATCTCAAACTTTGGAGGTTTGTATCCCTCAGGTAGTTCGACATCAGGTTGTATACAGAGATCTTCATAGTTCAAACCTTCAATTCCTTTGACTCCCTCGACACCCTGAACTCTGCTAGTCAGCTTTCTAAGTTCCTCAGCCATATTCTTGATAAGCAAGTCCTTCCCATCAGACTCGGATGTATGTGAGATAGGCGGAATGGAGTGGGTCACAGTTTCCACGTAGATGGGATTGTTGTAGGCATGTAAATGGTCCTTCGTGGGGTTTTGAGGTTCGTGGATGGATGGTGGAGTGTTGTTGTGGCAAGTGTTGCATGGTGCAGGGAGAGTTTGGTTATGGTGAGGTGCAGGGTGATTTGGTTGTTTTGGGATATTCTGTGGTGGTGTAGGGTTGACGTCAGGGATGTTGAGGGAAAATGACAGATTGGCCAGACTCCAAACCTGGTGGAGCTCCTCTTGAAACTTCAACAATTTCTGTTCCAATGGTGACATGTTCTCATGCAAAACCTGAATACCCCGGCCTTCAGTAGTCTCAACCTGTTCAACCGTATTGTCTTTCCTGATACCGCTAGATTCTGCNCTTGTGCGGTAGGAGGATGATGCCAGAATGTGCGAACTAACCTTTGGGGAAGGGGATAATAACTAAAAGAGAAACAACACAAAAGGTAACCGAGTCAGTGAGGATTATGAAAAATATTTCGGAAATTAAACATGTAATGCGAAAATGTAAAGTGTATCCTAAGTTGGGGACCTCTTTGTGCCTGAGGTAGGCTTAGCGACAAATTAATTTAGAGAACTTAAAATGCTAAATGCCTCGTTTTATTGATAGAAAATAGACAAATCTTTAAAACGACTCTAAATATGCGAAAATAAAAGGCACAATAGGCCTTATTACATTAATGAAGAAAATAAGACACCCCTATCTACTTGGTCCCAGAAGGACCTTCCCCAGATTCAGCGTTCTTGCTTCCCTCGATCAGCTTTCCCAACTCGCGAAGTCCTAGCAGTAGGTAGGTTCTGGCTAAGTACCCCCCTTCAGCTCCTTCAGCCTTTTGGCAAGTCTCGATCCTTTTGATGAATTTCTCCTCCAGTTCAACTATACCTTGATCCAAGTGACTTAACCTCTGGTTGGCGCTAATAGCCATGTCCTTCCATTCCTCGATCAACCTTTTGTTGGACTAATGTATCTTGTGGTGATCGTCCTCACATTCACGAATCCTTTTGCGCAGTTAGTTGTACTTGACTTGTGCTTCAGCCTTTTCGTCTATGACCCAGTGACCTCGAACGAACCCCGGATCGATTCAACCACCCAGATCTGTTTCTAACCAACCAAGATAGAAAGGAGTGCAACGGGCGTGATACTTGTTTGGCTCAATGGTGTCCTTTTTGAGCATAATCCTGCAGTGCCATAGGTGCTGAGCTTTGCACTTGTGAGGGCTATCATCATTCTGAAAGTCTGCTCGAAGATGACTCATTTTCTCGACCCTAGGTACGACCTGCCTTCTACCTGCTTGCCTTATAACTCGCAGAGGGACGTAAGGGTATGTCCTCCTCAGACCAATCAGTATCAGAAATGAAGAGTCTCGGGACCGAATGATGAACTCGTCTATCGGAAACCACTCGAACATCCATTGAACCTGATCCTCGATTAAGTTACCAAATAATTCAACCCATCCTTTGGCATTCTCCGGCTGAGCGGACATGTCGGGAATATAGTTCATTCGCTTTGGGTGATGGAAAGCGATATGGTCATCCCAAATCCTTTGATGGATATCTCGTCGGTATTCACCTTTTTGCAGATGTTCTATAAGCCAAAGTTGGAGTAGTAAGTTGCAACCTTCGAAATGCCTTGCTGCTCGTTGATACATTTCTAGGGCCCGATACATATCTGCGATGATCATGGGCACAATGCTGAAATCCTTCCCATCTATCCCTTCCATTAGCGTCTTAGTTACCATGGACAACCTAGTATGGATTATTTCCTTCTTCATTGGGAATACAATCAAACCCAAAAAACACACTATAAACACGAACACTCGGCGATGGATATGTCCCAGAGAGGTGATGGCAAACTCGTCTTGGTAGGTGCGGTACGATTTGCTGTGACCGTACCTTTCATATAAATAGTCGAAAGGGGTGTATGAATCCTTCAAACACACCAATTCTGGATTCTTCTTCAAATCCATCAATTTGAGGAAACCCTTGCCCGTGCAATTTTCAGGCATCAGCAACCCTAGAGATTCCCAAGCTAGACCAGCCAATTCTCCTATCTCTTCTAATAAAGGCGTCATTTCAAGATTCCCAAAACGGAACACGGACCTATCACAGTCCCAAAACAGAGTAGCGGCCTTTATCATCATTTTGTTTGGCTGAATATCTAGAAGAGATGGTAGATTTCCCAGGTGTTTTATGACGAGAGTTTTGTCACTGGAGTGGAGGTCTTCCCACCAATTTAGCAACCTAGGGTGAATATTAGCGACCATGCCGAATCTGGGGACTTCATGCCTCATTTTCTGCAAAACGGACAAGGTTAGGTCTTTTACCCCCACCAGACTCGACTATTTAACACCAATAATTAGCAGGAAGCATTTAGTTCTCCAAATAAATGCACAGAGCGTGAGGGTGTACGTTAGGGTTCTAGGGAAACCCAGTGGACTTTGGACAAGGCTGTCTTAAAGGCTATTGTGCAGACAACACGTTAACCTGGCTAAGTTTGACCATGATACATGCAACAGTATAATAGAGTAAGGTTTCTATGGGGTTTTAGATTGGTACCCTTGAGCGGACAACTCAAGGGGGAAGGCACGGAACTGTCGACTGCACCGCTGATCGACTAGTTTTACCGCAAATACGCCTTTCCAAATTTAAGGGGTAGTAATATAGGAATAGCGCAACCACTCATTGTAAGCGTTGCTATGGTATTTTGTTTGGCACGAGTGGAGTATGAATGTCGCGCATGATATGCAATAAATAAGCATTTAAACAGATAATCATGTATTTGCACATTGAGGAAAGCGGTAAATACAAGAGTTATGATTGAAAGGAATTACAACAGGGAGACAAAGAGACATGTTAGTTCTGTTCATGTGGAATAAATATTTGAAAGAAGTAAACAATTAACGTCATGTAATAAGGAAGAGGAAAGAGTGAAAACATTTAAACAAAATTAAAAGTCCAAATTCACGAAACAATTTGCAATGGTAAAAGCCTAGGTATATCCCCAGCAGAGTCGCCATGCTATCGCGCCCCCATTTTTCCCCTCTTAAAGCGGAGAGATCGGGTTTATGACATTTTGGACAACTCCTTTTGAAGGTTAAAAGGGTTAAAAGGAAGAGTCGCCACCTAACAATTTTTATGGTGCGTTTGGGCACCTAGATTAGTTAACTCATAAGACTAGTTTCCGTTACCAGAGATTGAGTAAGATCTTGAAGTTATCCCAAGGGGAAGGAATTAGGCAGCCACAACTGTGGTTCCCGGCCAAATAGTTTTTGTGAATTCGGAAAATAAGCAAATAACAAGTACGACCCATATAAGAGGGGATTTCAAACAAGTATGGAAGTTCATTAAAATTTTGAAAGAAATCAAAAGTGAATATTTGAGAAAAGACGTCCTAGGTTTAAAGAAATATGGATCACATCAACGCAATACCCGATAGGCAGAGCTACTCGTGGTATTAGCGCACCGGTCATCATAACCATATTCTACCCTTTCCCACCCTGCGAAGATATTTATAACGCGTGCTGGTCACGAAGCTTATTGCGTGCTATTATCCGTCCCATCCTATCAGTCCTAGAGGAAGTTAGGGACTACTATTCCTAAAGGGTAGGTACTAGGCTGAACCCCTAGGTTAAAAGGACAAAATTCTAAACGTCAAAACAAAACAATTAGGACTGCAAATACAGGGAAGAATATAGTGGCAGATATGAGGCTCAAGTATTCCTCCACAAGTTGTACACATAATTAGCACGACTCAACCACAAATGAGGTCTTAAATTTCAGGACCTAAGGCATGATGTCTAGGCGTGAATACAGTAATGAGGCAGTGTTATTACAGAGTTTCAGATAAAGGATTTTACCATTTTGTAAACTATTGATTTCAGACAGTACACAAAGAGGAACAGTTTTCCAGTTTTAACAAGTGTTAACACCTAAAATTTGCCTTGGCGTATTAAAATACTCCATTTATACTGCTTGGTTTAAGAAAAATAGTTAGACAAGGTGAGTCTATTTTATTAATACGAGGCTAAGAGTTTAAACAAGTATGGATGCAGGTCCTGAAACATGATATTTAAATGCAAGAAGGTTGTAGGATGATGCAAACATATGCATGCTGTTCTAGATGCATGAACGTTTTCAATATTAGAATCTATTTTTTCTTTAGCGAGGTTCATTAATACATTCTTTTGAATCAAAGCAGAACACACACAGATGTAATTCCTTGTTAAGTTACTGAAACCTAATACAGAATCTCTAAGTGTTCACAGTAGTATGTTGATTTAGCACAGGATTTTAGCACAAGTAACATGTTGAAAGCAACATCTTATAGGACATGATTTCTAATTGCAAGCTTTGATAGTTAATGTTTTTATTTAACCTAAAACAAGATTTCTAGATGAGGCAATCGTAAAAAATGCAGAGGCGTTAACATTATAACAGCCATTTCTATTGTCGCTTAACTAGGAACATGATTTCTAAGTGGACATGAGTACGACGGGGATGCTGAAATAAATAAACCTAAACATCAGGGTATCTAATGCATGAGTGACAGGTATTCCTAAGCATGGTGACTATTGCGCACATATAAAATAAACCTACAAGCATGGTTTCTACCCGTGTCTATACTAAGCATGCATAACCCCACCCATTTCACTATCCAACTCCAGAATCGTTTTACAATTAATTATTACAGACCAGCATTGCACAAATTACATAAGTAAATAGGAAAATTAAGAAGCTACACTATAGGGAGCCTAACAGTAGTCTCAAGTCTCCAGATCCAACAATGACATATGCCATGACCTTTTATAACCCAGGTGTGTCAGAGTTCCTAAGGACCTCAGTGGATCCCAGGCAGTGCTCACACCCAGCTACCCAAGCCAGGAGTGAGTAGGTGCAGTGTGGAATGCCAGCCTTGTGTGTTAGATTCAATGGGTACTCAAATGGTCCCCAAGGAAGTGCTCACACGAAGGGGCTGAACTTAGAAACTAGGAGTAATGAGATATGCTCAGAATTTTTAGAAGGAGTTGAGTTGAAAAAGAGTTTTCTGACATAATTGTTTGAAAAAATAACTTTAAAGAATAGCATAAGAGTTTGTTTTATGAAATTAGTTTGAAGAGGAAAAGAGACAGGGCAATCAGCAACTTAGAAAACATACATAGTTCTGGAAACAAACACAAACAAGGGAAAGGGGATTGGGTACAAATAATACATTTGTGAAGCATAGTTGCACATAGGCTAAAGATCTATCACAAATTTTTGTGCCAAAGAGTTTAATAACATTAGATTGAAGGAGTGCCAAACAGAGTTACACATTAAGTTCAAGGAAAGGTTCAGGATTACATAGTAACTAGGTATCATGAGTACATGCTTGTAGTGTCAGTAATTAGGGGGGTAAGGCAGATTCATAATAGAACATATAAAAAAAAGTATTGTACATGCTGAACTGAAGGGGAAGAGAGATCACATAGACAAGTAGACATGCTGAACATAGAGGGAAAGAGAGATCACATAGATAAACTAAACATGCTGAACTAAAGGGAAAGAGAGATCACATGGATAAACTAAACATGCTAAACTAAAGGGAGATCTCATGTATAAAAATAAACATGCTAATTGCAAGGCAAACAGCAGAGGACAGCAGAAGATTGAAAACCCTAGGTAAAGCAAGAATCACACAGGTTCATGGACGAACAGTGATGTTAGACATAATAGAAACACAAAGATAGTAAACATTAACAACAATAATAGGATAGAAATCATAGAGAAGCTTAACATCTACGAGAGATAAGAGTTCAAACAACGTATCAGTCATAGATAGATTCAGAGTTTAGGGAAAACTTGGGGTTTTCAGTAAAGCAAGTTAAAAATGATAGAAGCTTTAAATAAATCATTGAATAATAGAAATACACACAGAATCACATAAAAACAGAAGCAAGAAATCGTTTCTTAAAAGGGGTATGAAACCCTAATTTTTTGAAATGAAAGATTGCTTAAAGATGAAGGTTTTTTTCAGAGAAAAACATGTAAAGAAGCTTCGTAATATCGTAGATCTAAAGAAGATCTAGAGGAAATCGAAAAGACATAGGGTTAGGGTTTCGTGGAACCCGAAAAAGTAGGAAAAACCTCAAAGACGTCATCGGCTTAGGCCGGAAAGGTTGTAGTTCTTACTCAGACGGCCGGGGAAGGCCGGAAAGTGGCATGGGACCATGGGAGGTGAGTGAACCGCTCCAGGTTCGCCTGAGGGCTTTAGGGTATCACTGGACCAGTGCAAGGTGGGAAAATAACCATGAGACGATGAGGAGCCATGGTTTCCGGTGAGAGAACTAGCCGGAGAAGATGAACGGACTCCATCGGAGGAGAGAAGCCAAGGGAGGCTTCTAGAGAGAACCAGAGAGTAACAGAGAGAGATAGAGAGAGAATGAGTGTTAGCAAATGAGGGGTTGGTTGGGGGGGTAATTGAGTTTAATTATGGTAACTCTGATCTGGACAGTTGATCTTATTTGATAAACGGTTCAGATCAGGCATGGGGGTTGGGCCGGGTAGGATATTAGTTGGGCTGGGTTAGAGAGTGGGTTTTGGGTCAGGTGGGGTTGGGTTAGAGGTTGGCTAGATTTTAAATAAAATAGGCTAAATGTTAAATACCCTAAAAAATAAGATAATTAATTAATTAAAATAGCTGATAATTGTGTAAGATGAAATTAAAACAAATAAATGAAATTAAGATAGTTAACTACTATAAAAATATAAAATGATCAGTTGTTGCTTAAAAAAAGTGATATAAATGTGTATTTGTGCTATTATTGCAAAGTTGCTGAAATTATCTAAATAATGCCAATATTGGCTAATTTGTGAAATAATTAAATTCTAACGGAGCTAAATAGGATTATGAATAACATATTAAGCAAGAAGATGTTTTTGAAATTATTTATAACATCATTTATGAATAATTACGGAACATAAAGTATTAAATAAATAGAAAAAATAATTTGATAAAAACACAAAAAATTATGGGAAAATACAAGTCACTGTAGAGAATGATTTTGAAAGTATATATGCAAGTTTGAAAATCGTTTGAGGAAAATTGGGTATTAACAGGAAGGTAGATTGCGAAGCAGTCACATGTACACACAATACTCCTAAAAACTCTACAATCAACTCCTTCAAATTCATCAATTCTATAAAACTCAGGGAAACAATGCTACATGTAACATTAATTCATGCATATAATTCACTTCAAGGAAGACTACAAGGCATGATGTACGCCTAACTACCCGGACATAACAATAATAGCCGCTACATACGGACTCTCGTCACCATGTACGTACGTAGCCCCCACAAACATCAACACATAGCATTTAGATTACCTATGGGGACAATTCCCTCTTACAAGGTTAGAAAGGAGACTCACCTCGTGTCGAATCTACTCCCCGGTTCAAGAACGCGCCTGAAACTCCAAACTCTACACCTGAGGACTCGAGACTAGCCAAATGTTATACAAATACATCAATTTATGCTCAAAGTATGGAAATTCTCCTATTTAAATTAGTAAATTCATCATTCTTGAAGAAGTTCCAAAATTCACCCCCGGGCCTGTACGCTCAGATTCCGAAACTTCACGAAGGAAACACTCACCCATAACCTAAGGATTGTTAATACATGATTTTTACTTGATTTCATAGCTAATTGACGAGTAATACCCTAATTTCTCGAAAGCCCTATGTTACTACCCAATTCTTGATTTTCACTAATTTAGAAGGTTAACTTAACTAAGAATTCATGAATTAAACTAACTTTGGGGTAGAATTTACTTACCTCTCAGTGGTTGAGTCGTGGAGTCCTTTTTCCAAGCTCTCAAAGTCTTTTAATGGAGGAAAGAATGAGGAAACAATGAAGAATCCCGTGTTTTAAAGAAACACACTGCCTAACAGTGGTTCCGCACCTGTGGCTCAAGGACCGCACCTGCGGAAATGGAAAAGGAGGCCTGGGCCCGCACCTTCGGAGAGGAGACCGCATCTGCAGCTCCGCTCCTGCGGAACTTTGTCCGCACCTACGAGAAATGGACTGCCCGCTGGGGGTCGCACCTGCGACTACGTAACCGCACCTGCGGTCACACCAGAACAGGTGCACCAGCAGCCTTTTCAGCTGGTTTTTGGCCTCGTTTGGTTTCCGAGAGGCACCTGGGCCCACCCGAGCCCCCTTCCAAATATACCAATAAGTTCTAAATCATAATACGAACTCGCTCGAGCCTTCAAAACACTCAAAACAACGCTAAAACTTAAAATCACATCCCAAGACCCCTAGAATCATAACTTAAGAACTTCAAGTTCTTGAATTCGGTATCAATGCGCCGAACCGACCTACACTACTCAGAATGACACCAAATTTTGCAGGCAAGTCATAAATGACATAACGGAACTATTCCCAGTATCGGAATTCCATTTGAACTTCGATAACATAAAACACAATCCAAACCAAATTTCAATCTTAAGGAAATTCTTATTTCGATATTGGGCGCCGAAACGCTACCGGGTCATCCAAAACCCATTCCGAACATACGCCCAAGTCCGAAATCATCATACCAAGCTACTAAAATCGTTGAAACTCAATTCTGAGGTCATTTACTCAAAATGTTGACCGAAGTCAAACTTGGCCAAAAAGGCCTACCTTAAAGAACTAAGTGTTCCTATACTGCTCTAAACACTTCTGAATTCCGAACCACCCGTCCCCGCAAGTCATAAATCACAATAAGCCGCTATGGGAAGTTTCACTTAGGGGAACAGGGTCCGATAACGCAAAACGACCAGTCGGGTCGTTACATTCTCCACCTCTTAAACAAACATTCGTCCTCGAACGGGTCTAGAATCATACCTGAAGTGCTGAATAAGTGTGGATATCTTCTCTGCATGTCCTCCTCAGACTCCCAGGTCGCTTCCTCGACTGGTTGGCCCTTCCACTGGACCTTAACGGCAGAAACTCTTTTGGATCTCAACTAGAGATCATGTCTATCAATAATAGCAAATGGCTCCTCCTCGTAGCCCAACCTCTCATCTAACTGAATAGTGTTGAAATCAACCACGTGAGAGAAGTCGGCGTGGTACCTCCGGAGCATGGATACATGGAAAACCGGATGAACTCCTGATAAGCTGAGAGGTAAGGCTAGCTCATAAGCAACCTCTCCAACTCGCCTCAACACCTCGAAGGAATCTATAAACCGTGGGCTCAGCTTGCCCTTCTTCCCGAACCTCATAATACCCTTCATCGGCGAAACCTTCAACAGAACCTTATCTCCCTCCATAAATGATACGTCACACACCTTCTGATCTGTGTAACTCTTCTATCTAGACTGTGTTGTGCGGAGCCTCTCCTGAATTAACTTCACTTTCTCCACAGCATCTCTAGCCAGGTTAGTGCCATATAACTTAGCCTCGCCAGGCTCAAACCACCCGATAAGAGAACGACATCGCTGGCCATACAAAGCCTCAAATGGAGCCATCTCGATGCTGGACTGATAACTGTTATTGTAAGCAAACTCGGCCAAAGGCAAGAACTGGTCCCACTGACTTCCAAAGTCAATCACACAAGCCCTGAGCATGTCCTCCAATATTTGAACTGTACGCTCCGACCGACCATCAGTCTGAGGGTGAAATGTTGTGATGAGATCTATCTGGGTACCCATATCACTATGGAATGCTCTCCAGAAGTGCGAGGTGAACTGAGGACCTCGATCTGATATAATAGACAACAGAACACCGTGCAACCGGACTATCTCCCGAATGTAGATCTAGGCTAGCCTCTCAGAAGTATATGTAGTAGCTACTGGGATGAAATGCGCCAATTTGGTCAACCTATCCACAATGAACCAAACCGCGTCAACCTTCCGCCAAGTCCGAGGCAACCTAACCACAAAGTCCATAGTGATGTGCTCCCACTTCCACTCAAAAATGGGCATCTGCTGAAGTAGGCCTCCCGGCCTCTAGTGCTCATACTTAACCTGCTGGCAATTAAGACACCTAGCCACATACCCCACAATGTCCCTCTTCATCCGCCTCTACGAGAAATGTTGCTTCAAATCACGATACATCTTCGTAGCACCAGGATGAACAGAATACCGAGAACTGTGTGCCTCCTCTAGAATCCTCCCTCTAAGGCCATCGACATTAGGAACACATAAATGGCCCTGAAGTCTCAGCACACCATCCTCGCCAATATTAACCTCCTTGGCACCACCCTGAATCAATGTCTCTCGTAGCTCTGCCAAGTATGGATCATCAAACTGCCGAGCCTTAATCTCCCCCAATAACGAAGACTGAGCAACCACATGTGCAAAAACTCGACGAGGCACTGAAAGGTCTCACCAGGCGATTAGCCAAGGACTGAATGTCCAAGGCTAAAGGTCTCTCCTCTGCTGCAATGTAACCCAAGCTACCCATACTCTCTGCCTTCCTGCTCAAGGCATCTGCTACCACATTTGCCTTGCCCGAGTGATAAAGAATGGTGATATCATAATCCTTCAACAACTCAAGCCATCTGCGCTGCCTCAAATTAAGATCCCTCTGCTTGAATAAGTTCTTCAAGCTGCGGTGGTCTGTATAAACCTTACAGGACACTCCATACAAATAGTGCCTCCAAATCTTAAGAGCATGAACAATCCCGCCAACTCCAAATCATGCACAGGGTAATTCTTCTCATGAACCTTCAGCTGGCGCGAAGCATAAGCAATAACTCTCCCTTCCTGCATCAACACACATCCCAAACCAACGCGTGAAGCGTCGCAATACACTATATACATCCCAGAACCGGAAGGCAATACTAGAACTGGTGCTAAAGTCAATGCTGCCTTGAGTTTCTGGAAGCTCGCCTCACACTCGTCAGACCATCGGAACGGGGCATTCTTCTGAGTCAATCTAGTCAATGGGGATGCAATAGAAGAAAACCCCTCCACAAAATAGCGATAATAGCCTGCTAGGCCCAAGAAGATCCTGATCTCTATAGCTGAAGTAGGACGCGACCAACTCTGAACTGCCTCGATCTTCTGGGGATCAACCTTGATACCCTTTCCGGATACCACATGCCCCAAAAATGCCACGGAATCCAACCAGAACTCACACTTGGAGAACTTAGCAAATAGCTTCTGTTCCCGCAAGGTCTGGAGCACAACTCTCAAATGCTGCTCGTGCTCCCCGGGATACGTGAGTAAATCAAGATGTCATCAATAAAGACAATGACGAAGGAATCAATATACGGCCTGAACACCCTATTCATCAAGTCCATGAATACTGCTGGGGCATTAGTCAAGCCAAAGGACATCACCAGAAACTCATAGTGGCCAAATCTCGTACGGAAAGCAGTCTTCGGGACATCTGAGGCTCGAATTTTCAACTGATGATATCCCTATCTCAAATCAATCTTAGAAAACACCCTAGCACCCTGCCACTGGTCAAACAAATCATCGATGCGCGGAAAAGGATACTTGTTCTTAATGGTAACCTTGTTCAACTGGCGGTAATCAATACACATCCGCATAGACCCATCCTTCTTCTTCACAAATATAACCGGAGCACCCCACGGAGATACACTCGGTCTGATGAACCCCTTATCCAACAACTCCTCAAGCTGCTCCTTCAACTCCTTCAGCTCCTTCGGAGCCATACGATATGGGGGAATGGAAATAGGCTGAGTGCCTGGAGCTACATCAATACAGAAACCAATATCACGATCCAGAGGCATGCCTGGAAGGTCTGAAGGAAATACATCAGCAAACTCTCGAACAACTGGCACTGAATCAATCGTCGGAGACTCGGCGGTGGTGTCCCGCACATAAGCAAGATAGTCCAGACAACCCTTCTCGACCATATGTCGAACTTTCAGGAATGAAATAACCCGGCTGGCTGCACTAATTGAGGAACCTCTCCACTCCAGCCTAGGCAACTCAGTCATGGCTAAAGCAACTGTCTTGGCATGGCAATCTAGCACGGCATGATAAGGAGATAGACAATCCATGCCAAGAATAACCTCAAAATCAACCATGTCGAGCAACAGAAGGTCTGCCCTGGTCTCGAACCCGTAGATATAACCACACAAGATCGATAGACCCGGTCTACCACCACAGAATCACCCACAGGAGTGGACACATATATAGGAGAACCCAAGGATTCACGAGGAACATCCAGAAAATGAGAAAATAATGCTTAAACATATGAATAGGTGGATCTTGGATCAAATAATACTGAAGCCTCTCTAACACATACTGAGATAATACCTGTGATCACGGCGTTTGAGGCCATTGCATCTGATCTGGCCAGAATAGCGTAGAATCTAGCCGGTGCACCTGAAGACTGAGCGCCACCAGAGTGAACAGGAGCTGACTGGCCTCCCCTTGACTGGCCTCTACCTCTAGGACAACCCCTGCCGACCTGTCCTCCACCTCTAGGTGGCCGGACTGCTAGTGCTGGACCCATGGGCTGATAATTCTTCTGCACTACCTTGCCCCGAAACCTGGGACAATGCCTCCTCATATGACCTGGCTCCCCACACTCGTAACAACCTCCAGGTACCATAGCCTGCTGCCCCAAAGAAGAACCCTGAATGGCCAGAGAGCGATGTGGACCCTCTGGAATGGCACTAAAGTAGGAACTAGAGGATCTCTGATGACTGCAATACCCGCCGGGTGAACTCTGAATAGATGGAGGGCGGTAGGAACGCTCTGGCATGGCGCTGAACTGAGGCCTCGCCGGAACACCTCGAGGAGGTAGTGGAGGGGCTGAATATGAAGGCCTGCTAGGCTGACTACTGCTAAACTGACCTCTGGCCCTAACTGGGGCACCTCTGAATTCCCTGGAGAATCTAGCCCTCTTGTCCCGCTGCCCCTTCTCCCTGCTCCTCGACCGATACACCTCGACCTTGTGAGCAATCTCTACCACGAGCTGATAAGGAGTACCCATCTCCACCTCTCGGGCCGTGGTGGCCCTAATACCTGGATGCAACCCAGCCACAAATCTCTGCACTCCTTCGGTCTGAGTAGGTAGTATCATGAGTGCATGGCGAGACAACTCTTAAAAGCTGGCCTCATAATCTGTCACGGATGTTTGTAGCTCTAGCTGCTCAAACTGATATCACAGCTCTTCCCTCTCAGAAGGTGAGATATATCTGTCCAGGAACATCTGCGTGAACTGCTCCCAAGTGACAGGAGGAGAATCTGCTGGCCTGCTGAGAATATATGACTGCCACCACCTACGAGCTCTGCCCTGCAACTGAAAGGTAGTGAAATCCACTCCATGGGACTCCAATATCCTCATATTGTGCAGTCTCTCCCTGCACCTGTCCACAAATTCCTATACATCCTCGCCTCGCTCACCCCCGAAGACTGGAGGGTGCAATCGAGTCCATCTGTCCAATAACTTCTGCGGATCGCCATTCGCAGCTGGTCTGGGCTCTTACGGGCTGGACCCCACCCACAGGCAGTGTACCCGGGGTATGATGTAGTGCTGCTATCTGACCTGCAGCCTGGGCAGTAGGGGTCTGGACTCCCCCTCCCGCCTGAGAAGTGGCAGGATCTGCTGGAAATAAACCAGTCTAGGACATAGTGTCCATAAATATCATCGTACGGCCCATGACCTCCTGGAAGCCTGGCGCCGTCATGAAATCCACTGGAGCAGGATCTGCTGGAGGCACCTCATTCTGATCCTCTATGATAGGATCCTCTAGTGGTGGTGCAACTGGAATAGTTCTGGGACACCCTCGTCCCCTACCTCAGGCTGGTGCCCTCCCCTGGCCTCTGCCACGGCCTCTGACGGCGGGGTTGCGGCATCTCCCGGGTCTGGAACATCAAATGCACTCGTCCTCACCATCTGTGAGAGAATAGAAGGGTGAGGTTTAGTAAACCATCGACTGCATGATAGAATATGAATAAAGAGATATTTCTTAACACCCCATAGCCTCCCGAAGATAAATACAGATGTCTCTGTATCGATCCGCAGGACTCTACTAGGTTTTCCCGTGACTTGTGAGACCTACGTGAACCTAGAGCTCTTATACCATGTTGTCACGACCCAAAATCCTAACTCAGGTTGTGATGGCGCCCAACATCAAGGTCAGGCAAGCCAACACTCTATCTACTAAGGTTTCCTTCTTATTTGATTAACATTTCAACAAAACCAAGTGTTTAAAACTTAAAACATTAACCGAAAAGGGTAATTAGCCAATTTTAACCAAAAGCAACCATAAGGAGGCGTGATCCAATATATACAGATCCGTGATCCATAATAACTACCACGTGTGTGCCAGGAACTAGTGTCACAAGTCCTACGGGCATACTAATAGAATGTACAAAAGATACAATATACAGTCCCACTGTCTGAAAGAAATAGACAGGAAATAAGCAAAAGAAACTCCATGGTGTTGCCAGGGATCATCAGGAGAAGCAGCTCACCGTGAAGTCAAGTCCAACTCTAATCATAATCTAGCTCCAGTCTAATAACCAGATGCACCAGCTTCAGAACCTGTACAATTAAGTACAGAAGCGTAGCATGAGTACATAAATAAATATGTACCCAGTGAGTATCCCGTAATCTCGAAGAAGTAGTGAAGAGAGGTCGACTTGACACTCAATAAGGTCCAACAATATAATATAACAGAATATGACGAAAGTAATAGGCATGTAAAGGTAGTAAAGCAGCAAAATATAAGGCACTGAAATCCAAGTATAAGCTGGAAGTAAACAAACAATTACTACTTCATTTTCCCCCAAATAATCTATCAAATAAATATCCATGAAATCAGTAGCAGTCTATCAAACGCATACGGGATAAGGACAATAGGCCTGATCCATAAAATAATCATCTATGTGCACTGTCGAGGGTCGAACGGCCCGAACCATAAGTGCATCATTTCCATAAATAATCATACCTTTGCACTCCCGAGGGTCGAACGGCCCAAACCATAAGTGCATTTTATTCCGCCATGGCGTACGTCCCGCTCCCATGATAGTGGGGGGAATCACACTCCGCTCGCGGAAGGTAGATTGCGAAGCGGTCACATGTACACACAATACTCCTAAAAATCACAATCTATAATCAACTCCTTCAAATTCATCAATTCTATAAAACTCAGGGAAACAATGCTACATGTAACCTTAATTCATGCATATAATTCACTTCAAGGAAGACTACAAGGCATGATGTAGGCCTAACTACCCGGACATAACAATAATAGCCGCTACGTATGGACTCTCGTCACCATGTTCGTACGTAGCCCCCAAAAACATCAACACATAGCATTTAGATTACCTATGGGGACAATTCCCTCTTACAACGTTAGAAAGGAGACTCACCTCGTGTCGAATCTACTCCCCGGTTCAAGAACGCGCCCGAAACTCCAAACTCTACACCCGAGGACTCAAAACTAGCCAAATGTTATACAAATACATCAATTTATGCTCAAAGTATGGAAATTCTCCTATTTAAATTAGTAAATTCATCATTCTTGAAGAAATTCCAACATTCACCCTCGGGCTCGTACACTCAGATTCCGAAAATTCACGAAGGAAACACTCACCCATAACCTAAGGATTGTTAATACATGATTTTTACTTGATTTCATAGCTAATTGACGGGTAATTCCCTAATTTCAAAAAACCCTAGGTTACTACCCAAGTCTTGATTTTCACTAATTTAGAAGTTTAACTTAACTAAGAATTCATGAATTAAACTAACTTTGGGGTAGAATTTACTTACCTCTTAGTGGTTGGGTCGTGGAGTCCTTTTTCCAAGCTCTCAAAGTCTTTTAATGGAGGAAAGAATGAGGAAACAATGAAGAATCCCGTGTTTTAAAGAAACACACTTCCTAACAGTGGTTCCGCACTTGCGGAAATGGACGAGGAGGCCTGGGCCCGCACCTGCGGAGATGAGACCGCATCTACGGCTCCGCTCCTGCGGAACTTTGTCCGCACTTGTGAGAAATGGTCTACCCTCTAGGGGTCGCACCTACGAGGTAAGGACCGCAGAAGCGATCCCGCACCTGCGACTGGACAACTGCACCTGCGGTCACACCAGAACAGGTGCACCAGCAGCTTTTTCAGCTAGTTTTTGGCCTCGTTTGGTGTCCGAGAGGCACCTGGGCCAACCCGAGCCCCCGTCCAAATATACCAAAAAGTCCCAAATCATAATACCGACTCGTTTGAGCCTTCGGAACACTCAAAACAATGCTAAAACTCAAAATCACATCCCAAAACCCCTAGAATCATAACTTAAGAACTTCAAGTTCTTGAATTCGGTATCAATGCGCCGAACCGACCTACACTACTCGGAATGACACCAAATTTTGCAGGCCAGTCATAAATGACATAACGGAACTATTCTCAGTCTCGGAATTCCATTCGAACCTTGATAACACAAAACACATTCCAAACCAAATTTCAAACTTAAGGAAATTCTTATTTCGATATTGGGCGCCGAAACGCTACCGGGTCATCCAAAACATATTCCGAACATACGTCAAAGTCCGAAATCATCATACGAAGCTACTGGAACCGTTAAAACTCGATTCTGAGGTCGTTTACTCAAAATGTTGACCGAAGTCAAACTTGGCCAAAAAGGCCAACCTTAAGGAACTAAGTGTTCCTATACTGCTCTAAACACTTCCGAATTCTGAACCACCCATCCTTGCAAGTCATAAATCATAATAAGCCTCTATGGGAAGTTTCATTTAGGGGAACAGGGTCTGATAACGCAAAACGACCGGTCAGGTCGTTACAGGTAAGTAATTGGATATTGCGGGATTGAGACGTATTGGTTATGTACTTTCTGATTTATGTGTCATGGTATCGTCTGATTCCCCCGCGGTTATGGCAATGCACTTTGAGTACTTGATGTCAAATTGCACATGGTTATTGATTTTGAGCAAGGTGGTTTGAAGTATTTCATGTGGACTAGCGTTTGGATGGGATCACGCATTGTAGCTGAGCTTTGTAGAGGTATGATCCTTAGTGTCAGGTTCATGTGTTTTGATTTTACGATGTGTTCCAGGCTCTTGGCATGGTGTAGTGATGGTACTTGTTAATGGCAGGATAGTCCTCTCGTGTGAATCTTTTCTATGATTTGAGTTTGTGAGATGTCGCTATTGAGTCCACAAGTTGCACAGGTTATGGCTTGAGATTGTGTTGATGCGTCATGTTATCAGAGTGGTCATGCAGGATGAGAGGAGGTCATTGGGCCTAGAATGAATACTATCTGAGTTGACTACAGCATGGTTGGAAGGATGATATCGGAAGCTGGGTTAGAAATCTGCTATAGTTCCTGTCGAAGAAAGGGGGGCTCTATGACTGGCTAATCGGACAAATGGTTGCTAGTTTCTACGTGTTTCTTTCATCATCGGCAGTATATGAAAGTGTTAGAGCGAGGCATTGCTTGATAAGAGGTTATGTACAGGTATTGGGTTGTTTTGAGCAGCTATTGTGATTAGGAGTTATCGCTATGAGTGCTTGAGTCATGCGGTATATTATGTGATTACATCTTGAGTTACGTATATGGCTTGATACAACGTGTTCAGACTTATTCAGTTTATAGTTGTGGAATTTTGATCTTGTAAATTATTTCAGAAGTGGAAATTTGGTTCTAAGGTTTAAGGGTCAGGTTGGATTTTGAAATTTCAATTGTGTTGTACTATTAGACCTATGTGGGATATGGTGATGTGGGATCACCCCCGGGAATGTGCATGGTAGGTTACACGGCAATTTTGATGGTTTTGGAACAACTTTCAGCACGTTCGAGGACGAACGTATGTTTAAGTGGGGAAGAATGTAACGACCCGATCGGTCGTTCCGAGAATTTAGCCATGTTTCCATGTTTCAGCTTTGTCATGTGTTAATTAACCTAATTATGATGTGTCGGGTCGGTTGGTTCGGGTTCGGAGTGGTCGTGGTGAGAACTAAGACACTTAGTCTCTTAGATTGGCTTAATAGTTGAAAAAGTCAACTAGGCGTTGACTTATTGGTAAACAACTTCGGAATGTAGATTTTATGGCTCAGATAGCTTTGTTAGATGATTTGGGACTTAGGAGTGTGTTCGGAGTGTGGTTTGGATGTCCGGAGTAGAATTAGGCTTGAATTGGCAAAATTGAGTTCTAGCGATTTTCAGTCGGCAGTGGAAAATTAGCTATCGGGGTCGGAATGGAATTTCGGAAGTGTGAAGAGGTCCGTAGCATCATTTTGGACGTGTGTGCAAATTTTCAGGTCATTCGGACGTGTTTTAGTTGGTTTCGGCATCGTTGGTGAATTTCGAAAGTTTTGGGAATCTTAGGCTTGAATCATGGGTTTAATTAGAGTTTCGATGTTATTTTGGGTGTTCCGAGAGTTCGACCAAGTATGGGTGATCATTTATGACTTGTTTGTGTTTTTGGTTGGGCTCCCGAGGGACTCGGGTTGATTTCGGATAGTCATCAGAATGATTAAAGTTGGAAAATGCAGCTAAAGAAGCTGCTGGTGCCAGGTTTCTGGTGTGGCCGCACCTGCGGAAAGGCAGTCACAGGTGCGGGCCAGAATGCGCAGGTGCGGAGTCTGGCTGGACTGAAGGAAATTCACAGGTGCGAGACCTGGACCGCACCTGCGAAGCCGCAGGTGCAGGTGATTCACTGCATGTGCGGGAAATGGGATTTAAGTGATTTTTCGCAGGTGCGGAGAAATGACCGCAGGTGCGGTTTCACTGGACAGTAAGTATAAATATCCAGCCTTCACGAATTTGAGGTATTTCTTCAATATTTTCATCCGGGATTGAGCTTTGAAAGAAGGTTTTGAAGGGGGAATTCAAGAGAACTTTGTGGAGGTAAAAATTTTGAACCTAAAACTCGTTTTTATGTGATTTTTGGACTTATTTGGGGTTAAATTTATGGGAAAATCAGTGATTTAAATTGGGGGTTAGGGCTTGGAAACTTGAGACTTTGATTGAGGAATTGAATGGGAAATCATGGTCCGGTTTCGTGATTTTTATCGAATTCCAGGACGTGGGCCCGAAGGTCGGGTTTGTCCAATTTCGAGATTTATGCCTAATTGTGTTAATTTTTGAATAGGTTTCGTCTCCCTAGCATATTTTGATGTTGTTAATCTGGTTTTGGTAGAATCAGAGCATTCAGGAGCCGATTCGAGAGGCAAGAGCATCACGGAGTAGATTTCGGGCTGGTTTGAGGTAAGTAACGATTGTAAATCAGGACCTGAGGGTATGAAACCCCGATATTTCATATTGTTTTGATAAATGAGGTGACGCGCATGCTAGGTGACGAGCGTGTGGGTGTGCGCCGATAGGGATTGTGACTTGGTCTGTCCCGTAGCGACTATTAAGTCGCGTGTTGATTTGAAACCATATGATATCATGTATTTTAGAGATTTTTACTTTATTATGGTCTGTATGCCATGTTTGGGGCCTTGTGCCGACCCGTTTAGACCCTCAGGGGTATTTTTCCACTAATCTCAACTAATTTGATAGAAGAATTTATGAACTCAGTCATGCTTTATACTTGTTGATGTTATCACACTATTTTAAAATACTGAGAGGTACTTTGGGCTGAGTCCCGTGAGTTGAGATGAGTTGTTCGAGTGGCTTGTGAGAATGACTGAGTAAGGCCAAGAGCCGAGTTTGTGAGGATAGTTATGGATCGGGCTGCACGTTGCATCAGATATTATATGTATCGGGTTGCACGCCGCAGCAGATATTATATGGATCGGGCTGCACACCGTAGCGATATATATATTGGATCGGGTTGCATGTCGCAGCGATATATATATTGGATCGGGTTGCACGCCACAGCAACATAACGCTTGGGCTGTAGGAGCCCCTCCAGGAGTCTGTACACCCCTAGTGAGCGCAGTCGACTATTATGGATCGGGATGCATGCCGCACCGATATATATATTGTATCGGGATGCACGTCACATCAATATAGCGTTTGGGATGTAGGAGCCCCTCCAGGAGTCTGTACACCCCCAATTAGCGCAGTCGACTATTATGGATCGGATTGCACGCCGCAGCGGGTTACTATTATGGATCGGGCTGCACGTCGCAGCGGGTTACTATTATGGATCGGGCTGCACGCCGCAGTGGTTGTTACATGGTACTTGTTGAGTGAGAGTGTTGAGTGTGAGCATTGACTTATGAGAGTAGAGTCACGAGTGACTGAGAGGCTTGCGCGAGAGGCTTTATTTGTGAGTGACACTGTGCCTGGAGGGCTGATATTTTAATGAAACTACTGTTTTCACTTTTCTTTACACTGAGCCTCCTTGATAAATGCTGAACTAATGTTTTATACGAGTTTAAACGGGAAAAAAAAAACTGGAGTTTTTACGAAATATTCGGAATATAGATTCCTGACTTGAGTTTAATCACTCTTATTGTTGCTTATTATATGGTTTTTACATGATCTTTAAAAATGCTCGTCACTACACTCAAGTCCTTAGTTATGGTTGTTACTTACTGAGTTAGCGTACTCACGTTACCCCCTACACCTTGTGTGCAGATTCAGGTACTGGGGCAGAGCGATAGTTGAGCTACCCCATTTGGAGCATTGTTCGGAGATTGTGAGGAAGCTGCTCGGCGTCCGCAGCCTACTCTTTCTCCTTCATGCTCTGTCATTATTACTTTACTGCCCAGATTTGTTGTAGTAGAGAATTAGCATTAGACTGTATCACTTCTTAGATGCTCATGACGGTTGACTCCAGATGTTGGTGCTGTTTTTAGACGTTCTGAGCATTTTTATTGTTTTGAAATGCTTAAAAGTGGAAATTATTATGAAACAACGGATAATTTATGTATTAAATGGGAACTTTATGATTATTTCAGTGAATTTGGCTAGCCTAGTACCACGATAGGCGCCATCACTGCCAGTTTAGATTTGGGGTCGTGACATTTTAATATAGTACTAGTTTTATGCTACGCGCGTTGCGCGTGTAACCTATCGAAATGAGTATTATTAATTGCTTTTTAAAAACCATATAAATATAGTTTTTGAATTATAAAATAAATGTGTAAATTTATATTTAAAAAGAATATTGATTTGTAGAGCTAACCTAATAAAAACTATGTGTACCTTTGTTCTCTATGTTTTCTTTTAGCTCTTTTAACTACTACCTTAAATCACTTATGAATCAATGCATATGGTTTATTTTAGTAATTTCAATATATAAATTTTATCTTTTATGTGTTTCATTTATCGAGTATTATAATTAGGTCTATCATTTATATAAGTATATATAAATTAAGACTTTTGAAATTTGTGGTCCTAAACAAGTCAAAAAGGTGTCCAAAGTATTTGTGTGGTTATAAAAGCTTCTCATTAAGGGTAGAATTGAATGTTTATGCCAAATTATTTCTAAATTAAGAAAGAGGCCATTTTTTTTGAACGGACCAAAAAGGAAATAGGTTCGCATCGACTGGAACGGGGGGAGTATAAGTTTGGTTCAAATAGTATAGTAATCTTCAATTTTTGAAGACTTAAAATTAGATCTAAAATTTTATTAGTAAATTTTTAATGTACGCTTATATACACTTTACACACATAAGAAAACAGCCATAATTAATTTACACAATTTAAATACAGAAAGGATTTATAAGTAACTATTTGTTTGGTTTTAAATTTCTGAAATTTAGGAGTTTCTATATATATGTAGTTCGAATAAGGGAATATATAATACCAAAATTAGTTAATTTTAAACTTCTAAGTATTAGGAGAATAATTGAATTACAATTACATCCAATATAAAATCTAGTTTTAGAGGGTATTGAACCTTGTTTCACTAATTTTATTTAACGTTATGATTAAGTTTTAAATTATTTTGATTATTTTATGTTGCTAATGTCCAAGTTTTAAGTATAGATTCGTCGTACTTGCCGTCAAAGTATGTTCAACGAACTTGGAACTAAAAAGGATACTAGACACAAATTTCTTTAAGAAATTTGTTTAGTAGGTTTTAAGTTCCTAATTTCGGATGGTAATTACAATTTTATAATAATTTAAAAGATATTAGAATTCCATACATAGTTTAAATAAGAAACGTTTTAATATGAAAAGTCTTATGTGATTTAAAAGTCAACAAGTGCGTAAGGAAAATAATGATTTACTTTATTTAAAACTTCTAATTATTAGGGAGAGTAATTTAATTAAGATTTTGTCCTATGTAAAATTTATTTAAAGGGGTAAAAAAGACGAACGATATTTTACTAAGGTCTTTCATGCTTTTAATATAGTATAGATAGATAGATAGATAAGATGAATGAGAATGAGTGACATCATTTATATGGGTGTTCCACCAGCCTTTCGTGCAGTAACCCAAACGCACAAAACACTCAAAACAAAATGCAATTTTATTTATTTACAACAATAACAATAACTATCAAGTAAAGTCCCATAAAATGGGGTATGAGGAGGGTAATGCGTACGCAGACCTTACCCCTATCCCGATAGGGGCAGAGAGGCTGTTTCCAATAGATTCTCGGCTCAGGAAGATGGAAATAAAAATAGGAAAAGACATAAGCATAGAAACCATAAGATAAATGACATGAAAGACCATAAGATAATAACTCCAGCAGAAACTATAGAAATAGTAACATAAGCATATAAACCATAAGATAAATGACATGCAATAACATTAGCCATGTGATGACCCAAAAGGTCATCTTATGTAATTTAAGCTACATCTGTGTTCCGAGGCTTCGAGAGCCTCCGTTAGTCTCACATCGATATGTGTGCGCAGCCCGGGCGTGTAGCGGGGAAGCTATTATGTGAAAAACTGGGGAAAAATGAGTTTTGATAATTAATAAATGAATATAGTTGACTTTGGTCAATATTTTTGGTAAATGCACCCGGACCCGTGATTCTACGGTCCCGGAAGGTCCGTAGAAAAATATGGGACTTGGGCATAGGCTCGGAATCGAATTCCGAGGTCCCAAGCCCGAGAAATGAATTTTTAAAGAAAATTGTTTTCTGAAAATAATAAAGGATTTTGAAAATGAATAATTATGTGAAAACCGTGTTACCGGGTCCGTATTGTGGTTCCGGAGCCCGAAACAGGTTTATTATATATTATTTGTCTTATCTGTAAAATTTGGTGTAAAACGGCGTGAATTAAGTGGTTTCGGATAAAAAATGAGACTTTGAGATTTTAAAGAATTTGAAATGTGGCTTGGAAAGTGGTGTTATGTTCCCGAGGTCCGAATGAGATTCCGAGACCGGAAAAAGTTCTATGGTGTCATTTATAACTTATCTGTAAAGTTTGAAGTCGTTCCGAGTCGTTTAGGCCGGTTCGGCGTATTAAAGTGAATTCTAGAATCTTAAAGTTCTTAAGTTTGATTAATTGGATTTAGAGGTTTAATTCGATATTTTTATTGATATTTTAATGTTTAAAAGCTTGAACAAGTTCGTATGATGTTTCGGGAGTCGTGTGTGTTTTTGGTTTTGAGCCCCGAGGGCTCGGGTGAGTTTCGGGTNATCTCTCTGCGATCACATAGTTTCGTCTGCGATCGCAGACGCCTGGTCCGTTCCCTACCGCGATCGCATTCCCCCTTCTGCGATCGCATAGTAGCACAACTTCAAGCTCTGCAGCCCCTTTTCCGCGATCGCAGAGGACAAAATCGTCCAGTTATTTTAGGTCCTAAAAACAGAATACTCCATACGGGACCTCACCATTTTCAGCCTTCTTCTCCCCCTCCAACCTCCATTGTCGACCCCCAAGCTAGGAACCTTCAATAAACCTTTGGGTAAGTGTTTCCTACATCGTCTTCTTCCATTTTCCATCATTAATCACTAGAAAACTAGGTCTAAAATCATAAAATCAAGTGGGAAATTGGGTTTTGGGGTAGTGTTAGGTTTTTGGGATTTTTGGGTGATTCAACCCCAATTTGGGGTCGAATCTTAAAACAAATTGTATATTCTTAATCGTGGGGATATGGGTGATCGGGTTTTGGTCCGAACCTCGAGTTTCGACCACGTGGGCCCGGGGTCAAATTTTGGAATTTTAGGAAGAATGATTAGAAATGGATAATTAGACTATGGGTTTGAGTTATTGAGTCATTATTGATATACTTGAGTTGAATATGTCTAGATAATATCGTTTCGGAGCCGGATTATAAAGGAAAGGCGGTGTTAGAGGGTTGATCGCTCTATTTTGGACCCGAGGTAAGTGACTTGCCTAACTTCGGTGAGGGAATAGGTATTGTTTGCTACGTGTTTACTTGTTAAGCATGTTCGTTGCATAGGTAGTGTGACG
>MDKH01115382.1:0-43985 GCA_005239495.1 Nicotiana undulata
TTAGAGGGGGAGATTGTGATGACCCAAAAGGTCATCTTATGTAAATTTAATTATGTCTGTGTTCCGAGGCCCCGAAAACCTCCGTTAATATCACCTCGATGTGTGTGCACAGCCCGGGCGCGTAGCCGGGAAACCTTTATGTGGAAACTTGATAAAGAGTTGAATTTATGATAATTAATTGAATAAAGTTGACTTTGGTCAACATTTCTGGTAAACAAACTCGGACCCGTGATCGGGCGGTCCCGGAAGGTCAGTAGGAAAATATGGGACTTGGGCGTATGCCCGGAATCGAATTCCGAGGACCCAAGTCCGAGAAATGAATTTTTAAAGAAAAATGTTTTCTGAAAATAATAAAGGCTTATGAAAATGAACCTCGATGTGAAACCTCTGCTGTCGGGCCTGTGTTATGGTTCCGGAGCCCGGAACAGGTTCAATATGTGTTATTTAAGTTATCTGTGAAATTTGGTAAGAAACGGACTTGATTTGATGGGTTTCGGATAAATAAAATGAGAAATTTAGAGTTAATGAAGTTTTGAGGATTTTCATAGAAATTGAAATTTGGTTTGGAACGTGTTTTAATGTTACCGAGGTCCGAATGAAATTCCGAAACTGAGAATAGTTCTGTTTTGTCATTTATGACTTGTCTGCAAAATTTGAAATCATTCCGAGTAGTATAGGTCGGTTCGGCGCATTGAAATGAATTCTAGAATCTTAAGTTCTTAAGCATGATTCAATTTGGTTTTGGGGTTGAATTCTGAGTTTCGTTGTTTTTTTTCACGTTCCCGAAGTTCGAGTGAGTCCGTATCATGAATACAGACTTGTCGGTGCTTTTGGACGGGGTCCCGAGGGGCTCGGGTAAGTTTTGGACCCCCGGGAGCTAAGTTGGAAAACCCAGATTTTTGCTGCTGGTTTCCTTATTCGCGATCGCAAAAGATGGGTCGGGATCGCGGAGAGGGAATTTGGCTGGGCTGCTGATTGTTCTTCGCGATCGTGGAAGGTTGGGCCCTTGGCCTTCGCGATCGCAACCCATTCTTCGCGATCGCGGAAGGCTGGACTCCATTCCTTCGCGATCGCAGCCCCATCCGATATAGTGTAGAGTCAAAGTCGGGGCACAGTTACTCTTCGCGATCTCAGGACCCCTGCCGCGATCGCAGAGGTCTGGTCAGTTGGCCTTCGCGATCGCAGTGAACGAATACCTGGGCAGTTTTATTAAATACAGGACTTGGCCTATTTCCTCCATTTTCATCTTCCTCCTCAAGCCTTTAAAGTGCTCTTCAAGGAACCTTCCACCGTCGTTATTGAGGTAAGTAACTTCCATGGTTTTACTAGTTTCAAACATTAATTCCTAGTTAAATTCACTACTAAATTATCAAAAATCATGGAATTAGGTAGTAATTTTAGGGCTCTTGAGAATTTTGTGATTTTTCGTTTTTGGCCATGAATTCAAGTAAAAATCACACCTTAATTAGCCTTAGACTATGGGTGAGTGATCCCTTCGAGAATTTTTGGAATTTGAACATGTGGGACCGGGGATTGGAAATTGGGAATTCTTCAAGAATAGCGATTTTATTGAATAACTAAGATAATTTCCCCCATTGTGCATGCATTGATTTAATTGTACACCTTTTGGCTAGTTGTGAGTCCTCGGGTGTAAAGTTCAGAGTTTCGGGCGCAATTGTGGTCCGAGGGGTAGATTCGACACGAGGTGAGTCTCGTTTCTAACCTTGTAAGAGGGAATTGTCCCCATAGGTGATGTATATGCTATGTGTAAATTGTTTGGGGGCTACGTACGCACCAAGTGACGAGAGTCCGTACGTAGCGGCTATCATTGTTATGTCCGGGTTGTTAGGCCCACATCATGTCTTATATGCTTCCTTGTAATGCCTTATATGCTTCCTTGTAATGCTTTGTATGATTCATTGTGATGCCATCTGTACTATGAGATCATGGTTTGTATAGTATTGTTCCACTGAGGCTTTGTGGAAATTGTTGAATTGAAAGGAATTTGTTATGGAAAGTAAGTTTTATAAGATATTGTGTGTGCATGTGACCGCTTCGCAATTTACATTCCGCGAGCGATGTGTGATTTCCCCCACTCTTATGGGAGTGTGCCGTACGCCACGGTGGATTGAAAGGTGCACTTTTGGGATGGGCCGGTCGATCCCCGGCAGTGCACAGAGATGATATAATTAAGAATGCACTCTTGGTACGGGCCGTTCGATCCTCGGCAGTGCATAGTTATGATTATGGTAAGCATGCACTTTTGGGACGGGTCAGTCGATCCCCGGCAGTGCATAGCTATTCTTTCCTTATGACTCCGTCCAGTTGTCTTATTCCTTTGTGCGCATGATTATTTGGCATTGTTTCATGGATTTGTGACTTGTATGAGATAGTTTTGGGAAAGAAAGTGAATTATTGTTCCAGTATTTTTCCCTGATTCCTGTGCTTTGTACATAATTGCAACTCACTGTCTTATATGCCTACTGCTTTTATTTTATCATCGTTATATCATACTGTTGGACCTTAGTGAGTGTCAAGTCGACCTCTCGTCACTACTTCTTCTAGATTAGACGGGATACTCCATGGGTACATATTGATTTTAATATGTACTTATGTTGCACTTTTGTACTTAACTGTACAGGTTCTGAGGCTGGTGCATCTGGTTATCACACCAGATTTTGATAGTGACTGTAGCGGACTTGACTTTACGGTGAGCTGCTTCCTCTGGTGATCCCCAGCATCACCATGGAGTTTCATTTTCTTTTGTTTCCCGTCTATTCATGCAGACAGCGGGATTGTATATATTATTATCCTTTGTATATTTTGTTAGTATGCGCATGACACTTGTGACACTAGTTCCTGGCACACACGTAGTGTATATTTTGGGATTGGGGTTGTATATGAATACATATGCTTTATTTTGGCCATGTATTGTTATGATTTTATTTTCATATCAAGTTATCATCATGTTTAATTGTTTTAAATTGGTAAAAATTGACCTGTTTAATCAAATGGGAAGGGTAACACCTAGTGTAATTCATATTGGCTTGCCTAACCCCGTCGTTGGGCGCCATCACAGCCCGGATTAGGATTCTTGGTCGTGACAAAGGAGAACTAGAAAAAACAGGTACGATCCATATATGGGACCTTCGGGACGAGAAACTCATCCCAAATTTGAAAACACACGACGAAATAGAGGTAACGCTAGAATTGGAGACTACAACTTCAATTGTAAGTACTTCTAAGTAAATTACAATATTAAGAAACATGGGTGATAAAATTCGATGGCCCAAAGAAATGAGATCAAATCCAAATAGAAGGAATCCATATTTCTGGTACGAGTTCCATAACGATCATGGACACAGAACGTCAGATTGCAGGTTATTGCAAGGTGAGGTAGAACAATTATTAAAACAAGACTATCTAACAGAACCGTTTAGTGAAAAAGGTAAACAGGCATATATGAAGAACATGCAAGAGCCCCCAAAGCCCTCATCTACAAAGAGAAAAGTAAATGTGATACATAGAGGAGAACATGTGAACGACGTGGTTTGCAAAAGAACAACCAAGTTCACAATTACACACGGGAAGCGGATTCGTGAAATCGTGAAAGCAGGAAATATATCATTTGACGACGCAGATGCCAACGAATTATTGCTTCCACACAAAGACGCACTTGTAATATCTTTACTTATACATGACACTAATGTGAAAAGAGTGTTGATTGATCCAGGTAGCTCAGACAATATCATTTTGTTGAGAGTTATGTAAGAGATGCTAATGGAGCATCATGTAATTCCAAAAGCACGCGCCTTTCTGGCTTTGACAACTCGATAGTTATAACAAAAGGAGAAACTGATCTTAGTACCTATGCGGAAGGAGTAATCAAAAAACCGAAATTCCAAGTCATTAATACTGATATGGATTACAACATAATCATGGGGAGATCATGGATCCATGATATGGAAGTAGTACCATCTATTTTACATCAGGTAATTAAATTCCCTTCCAAATGAGGAATTTAACAGAGTCGAGGCGATCAGCAGACCTCAAGGAACATAAATTTAGTAGTACACTCCAACAAAAAAGAGGTAGCAGGAGAATCAAAATACGAGGAAACCACTCAAATAGATACGGAAGAAAATAATAAGGAGAAGGTGAACCAAATCACCACAGAGGATACATCAAAACATACGGACATGGATTCAAGACCTGATGTCATTCAGGAACCAGAAGAGGACGAGCATATCAAAACAACTACTGAGGTGCTTGAAGTTGTTCCACTGTTTGAGCAGGAGCCTGAGAGACAAGTTCATATAGGCACAAGACTAAGCCCCACGAGAAGAGGTAAGTTAGTTGAATATTTAAAAGCAAACGCAGAATGTTTTGCTTGGTCCCATTCAGATATGACAGGTATACCTCCAGAAGTGATGACTCATAAACTAAATGAAGATCCATCCTTCGTGCATGTCAAGCAAAAGAAAAGAAAGCAAGGACCATTCAAGAACTAAGTGATCGATGAAGAGATACAGAATCGCTTGACAATTGGTTCAATACGTGAGGTAAAATATCCTAATTGGTTAGCTAATACCGTAGTGGTACCCAAAAAGAATGGTATATGGAGAGAATGCATAGATTACACAGATTTGAATAAAGCATGCCCTAAAGACTCATTTCCATTACCGCACATAGATCAAATGATTGATGTCACTACAGGTCATGAATTGTTAATCTTTCTAGATGCGTACTCTAGTTATAATCAGATAAAGTTGGATCCCTCGGATGAGGAAAAAACTTCCTTTATTACAAGCAGGGGGACATATTGTTACAAAGTCATGCCTTTTGGCCTGAAAAATGCTGGAGCCACGTATCAAAGGCTAGTGACCAAGATGTTCCAGGAACATTTGGGGGAAACAATGGAAGTATACATTGATGACATGCTGGTGAAATCAACGCAAGCAGGAGATCATTTTCAGCATCTTTCAATTACCTTCGAAATCCTACGCAGGTATAACATGAAATTAAATCCAGAAAAATGTCCTTTGGCGTCGGATCAAGTAAGTTTTTGGGGTTTCCTTGTATCAAATAGAGGTATTGAAGTAAACCGTGATCAAATTAAAGCTATTGAACAAATACATGATATACTTATGAGAAAAAAAGAAGTTCAAAGACTAACATGTAGGATTGTAGCCTTAGGAAGATTCATCTCCAGGTCTTCGGAGAAGAGTTTTAAATTCTTTTCAGTTCTAAAAAACAGAATCAGTTTGAATGGACTGAAGAATGCCAACAGGCTCTCAAAGATCTGAAGGACTATCTATCAAATCCATCGCTACTTTCTAAACCAAAAGAGGGAGAAAGACTATATATCTATCTCGTCGTTGCAGAAATTGTTGTAAGTGCAGTATTGGTAAGGGAAGACAAAGGTAAACAATCTCCAATTTATTATGTAAGCAAATCTTTATTAGATGTTGAAACTAGATATCCTCATCTAGAAAAATTAGCTTTAGCTCTAATCATGGCAGCTTTGGAGGTCCCCTAGCATGGTGCCTCGGACCCAATCAAACAGAGTACGTGATGAAAGAAGTACACGAAGGACACTGCGGAAACCACGCAAGAGCAAGATCCTTAGTCAAAACCCTGATCATAGTAGGGTACTATTAGCCTAAAATGGAAGAAGATGCTGAGCATTTCGTAGCTAAATGCGACAAATGTCAACGATATGCTAACAATATGCATCGATCAGCAGAATTACTCCACCCAGTGGTGTCACCGTGTCCATTCATGAAATGGGGCATGGATATAGTAGGACCTCTTCCCCCAGCTAAAGAAAAGGTACGGTTCTTACTCGTATTAACAGGTTATTTCAAAAAATGGGTGGAGGCGGACACTTTTAAACAGGTGCGAGAAAAAGAAGTGAAAAGTTTCATATGGTGACACATAATATGCCGCTTTGGAATACCAAAGGAGATCGCATATGATAATGGCCCACAATTCATAGGTTCACAAATCACAGAATTCTTCGAAAGCTGGAAAATCAAACGAATCACTTCGTCACCATATCACCCTGTGGATAATGGGAAAGCCGAGTCAACGAACAAAATCATTGTCAACAATTTAAAGAAACGGTTGGAAAAAGCCAAGGGAAACTGGCCTGACAAACTACCGGCAGTATTATGGGCTTACAGAACTACTGCAAAAATAGCTACGTGAGAAACTCCATTCGCGCTTGTTAATGGTGCAGAAGCTTTAATACCGGTGGAAATTGGTGAACCAAGCACAAGATTCACAACAGCGACGGAAGAGGCAAACAACGACGAGTTGAGAACAAATCTGGATTTACTCGAGTAAAGGAGAAAAGTTGTGTTAATACGTATGGCAGCTCAAAAACAAATTATAGAGCGATATTACAACAGAAAATCTCACCTTAGATATTTCAAAGTTGGGGACTTCGTTCTTAAAAAAGTCTTCCAATCAACAAAGAAAGTCGGTGCAGGAAAACTAAATCCAAATTGGGAAGGACCTTACAAAGTACGTGGCATTGCTGGCAAAGGCGCTTTTTAGCTAGAGACTATGGACGGCAGAATTTTACCAACAAGTTGGAATGCTGTTCATTTGAAGAAGTATTACGTCTAACTAAAAGGAATACCCCTAGAGGTATCACTATGTTCGATTTCACATTTGTAAAGTTAAAATTTTACTAACCGTTTTAGATGATAAGCAAAAAAGCTAACCCGTCACCAGATGACGATATTAGACCTGCAAAGACGCGAGGAAGTAACTGAATTCCCGGTCTAGGGCTACACTTTCTGATGGACGTTTTAAAGGGTTAAGCAGTCATCATCTAAAACATATATACCTTCGAGTCCCGTATGTTTTTCCTTTTCAGGAAAAGGACCACAAAGAAGGATCAAGTGCTCGAGATTTCATTCTTCAAAGCTCAAACACTTGGGAGACTATACAGTATGGAAGGCAAAGAAGAAGCAAAGAAGACTATCAAAAAAGTCAAAGCTCAAGCCTGAAGATCCATCTTTCCAACGAGTCAAGTGTTATGAGCGAAATCAAAGAGCCAAAGACAAAAACACAAAGCCTAATTCAGAAACCTTCAAAAAACATATTCGTAAATGTAAACTAATGTTTAGGTTAAAGGCAGAATGTTAGTTACGGATAAAAAAGCATTATCCTTGTATTTATTCAAAAACTGTTGTAAATGAAAACAGTTATGGGTAGAAAATTATACCCTTGTATTTATTCAAAAACTGTTGCAAAGAAAAACAGTTATGGGTACAACTCAATGTATCAACAGTGTGGAAATGCATATAGTGCTCACAACTCTCACATAGAAGTCCACTCAGTACTGTACATGGCTCTCTGACCCAGGGAAGATCCATCCCGGAAGGTACATAAACAACGATGACCGTAGTCACTCAGTACTGAGGAAGGCCAATCCATCCTCACGGAGAAGATCCATCTCTAAAATACGACAAGACAAGATCCATGTCCAGGGAAGATCCATCCCTCAATATCATCAACTTCGGACAAGATCCATGTCCAGGGAAGATCCATCCCTCAAATATCAATGCGCTCATTGGGGGTGTAAAGACTCCGGAGGGGCTCCACTTAGCCCAAGCGCTATAAAAAGCCAACAAAGGCATAATAAATTATCTTGCTGCGGTGTGCAACCGATCTCATATTGTCTCTAAATCTTAGGCCCTCAGCCTTGCTTAGTATCTCTCACATGGGCTCACATATGCATAAACTAGCCTGAATCAATGATAAATGTGCAAAATTGACAAATACCGAGACTGGGGCATGATATGATATGCTATGACAAGACTGAGTATAAAACATCAGTAAAACACATGAGAAGACATCAATATCTATGACCACTCGGGTCTCCGCATTATCGGCGTGAAGCCTTAGCATAGTACTTAGCATGAATTCCAGCATAATCACGTTAACCACATTAATAGAAGTACGAATATAAATCCAAAATAGCTACCAAATGGTGCCATCGGATGAGCCAGACCACAAATCACATGGTGCACGCCCGCACGCCCGTCACTTGGCATGTGTGTCACTTTAATTATAATCATATAGCCTATAGTTCGGGGTTTCGAACCCTCAGAACCGAGTTTGGAAATGTTACTTACCTCAAACCGGCTAAAATCCTAGCCCACAATGCCTCTGCCTCTAGACTTGGCCTCCGATTGCTCCAAATCTAACCAAAATTATATTGTCATCAATATACACTAATGGAATGAAATTCATACAAAACGTATCAAATTAACTCAAAAATCCCGAAATTGGCCAAACCCGACCCCCGGCCCCACGTCTTAGAATTCGATAAAAATCACATCACAAAAATCCTTATCCTCCCACGAGTCTATACATACCAAGAACATTAAAATCAAACCTCAAATGGCCCCTCAAATCCCCAATCAAAAGTTTCCAATTACAAGCCCTAATTCTCCAAATTTTAGGGTTTATATCCCAATAATTTCATGTCTAATTAGTTATAAATCACCATAGAATCGAGTATTGAGTTCAAAAACCTTACCTCCAAGTGTTTCCCTTTGATTCCCTCTTCGACCCCTCTAAAAATCTTCAAAACCGTTAAAAAATGGTGAGAAATGGGCTAAAAATCGCGAAGATGGTTTTTTTATACTTTCTGCCCAGGTGCTCCCTTCATCGCGATCGCGAAAACTGCCTTGCGATCGCGAAGCACAAAAATGGAATGCTCCTAAACTTACCCCACGCGATCGCGAAACAACCCACGCGATCGCGAATAACTACTTTGCCAAATCACGCGATTGCGGCGTTTCCCACGCGATCGCATAGAACAATCCCCTCCACTTCTCACCAGCTCACTCTCTTCTACGCGAACGTGACCCTGGCCACGCGTTCGCGAAACACAACATTACAGCCATTGGACATCGCGTCCTGACCTTTGTGATCGCATAGAACAAATCTCACCTCTGCCCAACTAAGCCTACGCGATCGCGAAGAACAAAACGTTTGCAATAGAAAGCCAGCAAAATTGCTAACTCCTCAAGTCCGAAAATATTCCGTTGGGCATCTGAAACATACCCGAGACCCTCGGGACCTCAACCAAACATGCCAACACATACCATAACCTCATTCAAACTTAGTCGAGCCTTCGAACCACTCAAAACAATGCCAAAACACTAAATCAACCTAGAATTCAAGCCTAAGAACTTAGAAACTTCTAAATTTTACCTACGATGCCGAAACCACCCAAAACATGTCCGATTGACCTAAAATTTGCACACTCATCCAAAATGACACTACAAACTTGTTCCAACTTCAGGAATTCCATTCCGACCTCAATAGAAAATTTTCCACTATCGACCGGAAATCGCCAATAACACAATTTCGCCATTTCAATCCTAATTCTACTCCGAACCTCAAAGACACATTCTGAACACACCCCTAAGTCCCAAATCACCTAACAAAGCTATCCAATCCCTAAAATCCATTTCGAGGTCGTTTACCTATAAGTCAACTCCTGGTTTACTTTTCCAACTATTAAGCCAACTTAAGAGACTAAGTTTATCATTTCTCACCACGACCACTTTGAACCCGAACAAACCGACCTAGCACAACATAATTAGGCTAAGCAACACATGCTAAAGCAAAAACAGGGAAAACGAGGCTAATCTCACAGAACGACTGGCCGAATCGTTACACGATCCTTTCTAGATCTTGATGATGACGAAGTTGAATCTCTGTTTGACGGTCTGTGATAAGGCCATGTGTTTTCAAATTTGGAATGAGCTTGTCGTCCTGAAGGTCCCATATATGGCTCGTACCTATTTTTTCCAGTTCTCCTCTCTGATTTTGAGCGTCTAGAACTCGTCTTGTCTTCTGCTTTTGATTGAGTTATGGTATCCTCTTCAATTCATAATCTGGTTTTGTACCTGTTATAAAAATCATTCCACGTCATAGTTGGGAATTCTTGCAAACTTTATTTGAGTCTCCCCGTGGATTCAGAGCTTTTTGCGTTCAAATTTCTCGCAAATGCCATAGCTTCCTAGTTGTCAGGCACTCTTGGTAACAACATCCTTTCCCGTTGGAACCTGTCTACGAATTCATGAAGCAACTCTGCATCTCCCTGTTTCACTTTGAATATGTCCTCCATTCTTTTCTCCACTTTTTGCGCACCGTAATGTGCTTTTATAAACGAATCTGCAAGTTCAGCATAAGAATCAATAGAATTTTCGGGTAAGAGAGAATACCACGTTAGTGCCCCTTTGGTAAGTGTCTCTCCAAACTTTTTGACCAGCACAGACTCCTTATTTAAGTTGTTGCCTTTTACTCTCGTGGTGAATGTAGTAACATGGTAACGTGGATCAGTTGTCCAGTCATATTTTGGTATATAGGGCATTTTAATTTTTTTGGGAATCGGCAAAGGTGTTGGACTTGGCGTCCATGGTTGTTGAGAGTATTTGTCAATATCAATCCCCTTGATGATAGTGGTACGCCAGGAATTTTCTCGATACGGTCGTTTTGTTCCTTCACCTGTTTCTGCAAGGTTAGTATTAAAGATTGCAAATCTAAATTATTAGTCATACCTAGTCTCGCTTCGAGGGATTCATTTGAAGTGCCTCTACTTCAAGAATTAGCTAATACAGACTGTGGATTTTCCACATTTGCAATGTTATTTGGAGGAGGCATAGGTATAGTTGGTAGTTCATTCACATATTCAGCAACTATTTGCTTCACAGTGTCCTGCTCTCATGTTTGTTCATTTCCAATTTGGTCATTGTCGTGAGTTGTGGATCTTTCCGAGAGTTTTCCCTTGAACCTCGTGGGGTTCCCTGAGTCGATGGAGTTAGAGTTCCAGTTGCCTTTTGGTTGTTGTCGTTGGTGTTCAACATGATTCAGGAAAGATGATTCAGGAATGCAAAAAAGGATTATAAAATTCCTGGTAACGGAACCAATTTGTTTAACCGAAGAACCGGATTCTCAGTCAAAGTTATTTTAAGAAGTACTCGGGCTTCTGATAACCAAGAAAATTAACTAAGAACAATAATAGGAATTAAACTTGTAAAATAGAAAAATAATAAGTGCACAGAAATGTAAATATATTTCAGTAGTGGTTCGAACTTGTCCATACAAGTAGAATCTTATTCCCTTTTATAGGGAATTTCTTAATGATTGAGAATTAATGAATATTTATATCATTAATGTAACATTACAATACATAATCGTAACTGTTGCGTGAAGATTCTGTGACGTTTAGCTCATTCATTGAATATCTATGAATCTGCCATTTATTCTGATGTTTACCGTGAAAATGGTAACTACAATTATATTTAGTTATGTGGTTATAAAAATACGTGATTAATCTTAATACCAGTTATTGAACGGTTATAGCTAAGTGTGTTAGGATAGAACAATGAGAAAGCGATTAGAGAGCTGAAGGAAATCAAACCAGAATGCCTTAAATAGAAGGCTCGACGTCGACCTCGAGGATCCCTGAGACCGAGGTTCGGGCCTAGATCGGATGGTCGATGGAGCTATAACAAGCTTATGGGCCTTGAGTCACACTATTTATGATCAACGATAAGCTATAAATGAAGAACAAGCAATAAAGAGTAATAAATGCAAATAAATGAGCTAGTAAAGAGGAATAGGGGATGTTTGGTATTAAAGCAGAGAATGTTCTTGTATCTTGTATTCAATATGTTCTGTTACAAAATGACAAGGATCCCCTTTTTATAAGAGGGGGAGTTCTAACATAGTACATAAGCATCAATTGCCAAGATTCATAATTGATACTGCTATTTAATGTTTGAGTACGGCATTGTACTTTGTCACAGAGCTGTCTACCTCAATCTTGTGTCGTCTCCTTATATCGACTCCAAACTCGTATTACCTCGTGGTCGAATCGCGGGAGCGTCCGAGGTCGGACCTCGGGCCATAACTTGAATCTTACGCAGATATGCTGTCACATGTTATCATGGACATAAAAATTGGCCTTCCCAATTTTGACCGTGTACAGATAGTCCCCGCGTTTCTTAGAATAGAAAGATAAGAAAGTTCGTGAATATCTGTTCCTTTGATATTTCCGCCATGGGATCATCTCGCCAGAGCATTTAATGAGCTCCCTTTGAAGGTTGCACGTAGTCGCTGCCAGCACGATACTCGAGAAAGCCCGCGACCAGCTAAAGATTCAATCTCTTATGTTTCCCGAATGTTGCTTATTCCGTCGCTATAAATACTGCATCCGCGTTCCATCCGAATTTCTGCTTTCATTTCAAGCTTCTCAGGATCCCCTTTGTGTTCATATTCTCCCCATATCCATCCTTTCCTTCGATTTCCTACCAAACCCGATTCCTTCATGGCTAGGACTTCCAAGATTGTCCCTAGACGGGAGTATACTTCTCCCGTACGCACATCCAAAGACAAGATGAAGAATCCACCGAGGATAGAGCAATGTATTCCTGGTGATTTTGAGATGACCTCCAATCTCACTGTCAATTACCCACCTAACAAATCGGGTCGATGTGAGCCCGTGTCCAGATACATTAGTATAATTCCCAGGGTCGAGAGGGTGAAAGATGACTGCGGCTGGGAGGAGGCAACACTTATTGAGATTCCCAGGTCTGAGGAGAACATAACCACTTATAAAGTTGGCTTCCTCTGCATCTATACGTACCCTTTCACACTTGGGCCCGTAGATTCTTCTTCCCCGCCATCGATCGACCCGGTAATACTGGATTTCTGCTGTCACTATCGAGTAACACTTAGTCAGATATACCCCTCCTTCTGGAGGATCGTATACATGCTTCGGCATTTTTCTAATCAGATCGAGGGAATGACTTTTATCCCCGACCACTTAATACGGTTATACAGTCCCCAACTCTTTCGATGGGGCTTAATTAAGGTTCACAATCGATCCGCAAAGCCATTTTTCACCAGTATCAATGAAGATAAAGACCGGGGCTGTATGAGCTATTTCGTCAGGGTGAGGACTTCACACATTATCCCAGTCGACCGGATACCATTCCCGGAAGAATAGAATACGAACCGTAAGTATCACCGCCTTAAAGACTCGTTTCATTTTTATCTCATCTTCTTTTTCTGAATCACCCCCTTTTCCCGTATGATGCGCGCTCATGGCGGGATCTGGCCAAAATGCGCTGGCAGGCCAAGAAACATGGTGGGCCCCTTGCGTGAATGTTGCATATTTTGATGCATCTTCTTCTCTACGGAAGTTAAACTGACATGCTCTCTCGATGCAGGACTTGGGGATAACTGGTCAATGAGGACGCCTCCGTTTGGCGTGGCGAGCGCCTCAAGGCTCGAGGAGGGTCGAAAAAGGAAATGGGGGAATTCTGATGAGCCCTCAAAACCAAAGAGAGTCAGGACCCACAGGCCCAGAACTGACGCTATGGTATTGACCCCGGCTGTTGCAGCGAGTTTGCGTATTGTAGATGATGACGAAGGAAACGATTGCCTTCTTCCACAAGGGGAAGGGCAAAGTACTGTTGTTCAGGAAACCGTCGATCGGGGGTCCCCCGAACTAGAAATAGTCAAAGGAAGTCAGCTTCGATTGGAGCAAAACATTGGCGGGGGCGGAGTCCCCGAGCATTGGTCTGATCACGTCGTGAACGATACTGATGGATTGTTACTTGTCTACTCTAGGGGGATCGGACCCGAAGCCACTCAGAGTCAAACAATCATGCCAACTGAAGTTGTTGATAACCTCGGTGTGGGTTCTTCATTTTCTCCCGGTGAAATAGGAGATGCTTCGAATAGAGGTGTCGCTGATGTGGGGGGCTCCCAAGGCGAGTTTGATTCGTTCAAGGATTTCTTTGCCGATATTGAGGGCGAAAACGACCTTGATTCCCCGGTCTCCCTCTAAGAGGCGAAGAAACTTCAAAAGCAGGTAATTCCCATCCTTCCCTTCGATTCCCCTCCTTCGTTTACTAAACCTTTCCCTACGTACCGCAGGTCTAGAAGTTGTATGATCATGCCTTCTCCAAGATTTACGTTGAGCTCACCAAGCATGAAGAGGAGCTTGGGAAGGTCAAGTAGGAACTCGACGCGTCGGAGATGTCCTCATTTTATAAGGATGAGGAGTTGAATAAGCTCCGGTCCAGTCTGGAGGGAATGCGCCATGAACAAGCTAACCTTGTTGAGCAGGTAGTTATTGTTCATGAGCCTTGTTCTTTTTCTTCCGTGAATCACGGTTCTCTGACATACTTTGTTTCGTAGGTCGGGCTGAACAGTGCTCGAGTGAGGCAGCTTCAAGATGAGGTCTTGGTCAGAAACGCGAAGGTCGCCGAGCTTAAGGAGCAAAATGAAGTTGTGGTTTTGGAGAGAGATCTTCTTCATGAAAAGCTAACCTCGACCCAGGGGCTTCTCCGGGATGCCCTAAGAAAAATTTCTTCACTAACTGCGGCCAAGGATGAGGTCGATGGTCACATTGCCTCGTACAAGAAGGATGCGATTGCTGCCAACTATCAGACCAGGCAAATATCAGAGAAGGCCGAGCTTAAGTAGACTCGAGCCATTACTTTTGCTCGCTTGCAAGCTAGGAGGCAAGTCCTCGAGGAAGCAAGTCTTGGGTGGACTGATCTTGCTAGCGAGATAGAGAAATCCAGGATGGAGGAGGAAGAATCGGTCCTCTCTACTTCCTCGGACACGGTTCGGGTTGTTCTTCCAGTGGCAGCTCGTCGGGTGGCGAAGGCAAGGAGTAGGCTTGCTATGTTAGTTTTGTAGTTTTACTTTTCCTATTTATTATGCCAGCTTCCGTAATGAGCTGTGTAGGGGCGTGCCCTCTGTAAAAATGTTTTTTTGTGAATGCAACTGGGAGCTTCCCCTGTTCTTATCCCCTTCGTATAATTCCCTTCTTTTTCGTTGTTTGTGTGATTCCGAGACGGAGTGATAATTCTCTCAAGAAATTACGCGAGGAGGGGAAGGGCTTCCGAGGTTCGGGCCACGTCGTGATTTCGTCAAATATGTCCTTCTTTTGTGGTCCGTAATAATAATGGAATTTCCCTAAGACCGATCACCATGAGGTCGGCTCCTCAAGGTTAAGTATGGCGGCAGGAATACCCGAAGTCGGGTACCACTTCGGGGGTGGTCCGGTAGCCATGTGGGAATTCCTTCGACGCCATTAGATACGACATTTTGGACTCCAGGTAGGGTACTTTCTCAAGGCTGAGCCGGTACGAGAATCCTGAGCCTCTAGGCAGTGCTGTCCGCGTGGGAAGATCTGCTGGTCCTCCCAGTTTTCCTTCCTTGGAGACGGCGATGTTCGTTTTATCAGTTTTTCACGATAAACTGATCGGCCGTTGTTTCTTTCTATAAATACATCCTCTTCTCCTGTCAGACAGTTCTGTTGTTTCGAGCGATTATTACTTCAGTGAGGCCTTCCGCCCCTTCATAGATTCTTTCTTTATTTGAGTTTAAGGCTCTCACCTCGCCTTTCTTCCCAAAGTCGACGCATCTATGGTTGCCCAGCCAAATCTTACTCTCCACCAGGAGGGGGGTTCGACTTTCGCTTTTTGTCCGACTGATGATGTGCTGATGTCCGGCGGACAGATTTCTAAACTCGAAGTTGTGCGGAGAGACTGTGGATAGGACGAGAGTGTAGTTATGCAGATGCCTTCCCCTGAAGAGAGAATTATGACTCAGGTGGAGGGATTTCCAAACGTATGCACGTATCCCTTTACGTTAGGCCCCCCGGACAGGGTTGTGCTTGATCTTTGTAGAAAATACCAGGTTACTTTGGCGCAGTTCCATCCATCTTCTTTGAGGATAACATCGATGATGCAATATTTTGCTGAGAAAGTTGGGCTTGTGTTCACCCTTATCCATCTTATCATATTATATTGACCCTCAAACTGTCGTGGTTTTATCACTCTCTGACGTAGATCCACTCGGCCTCTCATTGCTAGCGATGAGGAGGAGAGGGATCATGGGTGAATGTGTCAGTTTGTCCGAGTTTGGACCGTCGATATTATCCCGCCAGAGTTTACGCCTTTCCCCGAGGATGGAATTTCACACATAAGTGGTACACTAGTGCATTTATTTTATATGCAGCAACAGGCAGGCGTTATGATGACGCTCTCTATTTCCTTTTATAGCAACCCCATGGATGTCGTTCGAGATTCCTGACTTATCAGATTGGGTTCGGAGGTTGGAGGCTTATTCATCTTGCGATGAGAGTAAGTGGCGATACCTGATGGAGGGCGGATGGGAGACTTCCGCAGCGATAGATGGAATGAGCCAGGGGCAGTCCCTTATATGTGGGGAGCCTTTTTTCGAGGCTATTTCCTCTCAGTGCCATAGAGGCGATGACTTTGTTCTTCACAGGTTTGAAATTCCTTCCTTTGGAGAGGCGATCCTTCCCTTGCCTCGATTTTCTTCCCCTGTCGAAGGTACTTCGAGGGGGGAACAATATGAGCTTATCGGTTTTCTTGCCCATAAGGGATGGATGCATGAGGGCCAAGGATCGCGTGACACGAGCAGACCCTTCGGAGGCGGTGTTTTTCCTCGGGATAAATCGATTAGGATTGAGGAGGACGGGTCCGAAAATGCTTGGTCGGTCTTTGGGGAGGCCTAGCGGTTTCGCACCTTGGTGAGTTTCGATGACCTTCTGACCGTTTGACCTACCCCTTAACCAGATGTCTAATCGTTTTCACAGGTCTTCAATAGGTTCAGGTGCGAATTGAAGAAAGCGTCCGACCAGGAAAAGTCCCTTCAACTCCTCAATGATAATTAGGCAAGGGAATTGTCATACCTTCAGTATGAGGCGAGCCGGAGCCGCGATTATGAAGGTCGCCTTGAGGAACGGGTGACTTTTACAGTGACTGTTTGATGTGTTTTCTTTCTTGCTTTCAAGGGTTAATGCCTCGTTACTGCAGTTTCAGAGGAAGACGCGGGACCTGGAACATCTTTGGGGTAGGATCGGTCGGGTCGAGCGAGAGTGTAGCGAGCTCAGGGCCCATAAGGACGCCTATCTCTCGGTCGAGGGGAACGTCCTGGCCAAAGTTTTTACCCTCGAAGCGCAACTTCGGGATGCTCGGGAAGATTACTCGGTTCAGGAGAGTAAGATAGGAGAACTTGAAACTGAACTTTTGCGAATGAAGGCCGAAGTGTTTGATGCTCAAGTCGAAGCCCGGGGGGCTTGAGCAAAGGCCGACCAAAAGGTGGCTATTTATTTAAAAGATGCAGCTAATATTCGGGCTGAACTGAGAGAGGTTTCTGATCGCGAACGCCTGAGAAGATTCTACGCCTACCTTAGATCTCGAAGGGAAATCCATGATAGAGGCTTCGACCTTTCGGAGGAAATCAGACAAGCCAGATCGGCTGAAAACGAAGCTAGGCTTCTTATACCGAACGGAAGAGAGGCTGATAGGGCTATAGTACCCGAGGGGAAGTAGATTAGGTTTCCTTTCTTTTGTTGATTGGGGCCCTTTGTAAAAACATCTGTGAACGTATATTTGTATGGGAAATTCTCTGCCTTGTCCCTTGTTCTAATTGTTCAAAGCTAGACTACCGGCTACGGTCCATTTGGTCAGTATATCCTTTAATTAGCTCGGAAGCTTTTGGAAGTGGGCTCGTAAGCTCCAATATTCTTGCCCTTAGGCATTTTTAGATAACCATTTCGGGCTCGATCTACGGGCCAATTTTCGGCTCGATTTTATCGATCCTTTTGGTTTTCAGGTTAGCCCGAGGGCCATTTGCGCTGGTTTTAAGGCACTTACGCAACTTCAACAATGTTATATTCTCTATTTCTTATGAATCTGCTCGAGGCTTTTTTTGCGTTCATCCGACTCTTCGACGGCCCAGAAGGACCTCGATTGCGAGTTGTTATGATGAACGGGAGAAAAACTTCTTTTCACGAGCCAACATGAAAATGTTCGAAACTCTTTTTGCGAACCGACATGAAAATGTTCGAAACTCTTTTATGTGAGTCGACATGAAAATGTTCGAAACGCTTTTATGCGAGCCGACGTGAAAATGTTCGAAACTCTTGCTTACACTAAAGGTAGCATGATTTAACTGGTTCTTTCCGAAATAATTTTGAAGGATTTGATTTTAAGGCGATAGTCAGGCGTCCCCAAATCTCTCATTGTCGTTGTTGCTGTTGGGCCGAAGCCTATCGACCGGAGTCATTTTGTCTGGCCGAAGCCCTTAGTCCCAAGTATCGTATCCTCGGCATCTATATTCGAGGGTACGCCTTTTTAGGGGTCTTATAAGTTCGAATATATTGCCTTGGCTTTGAAGTCGAGACCGTGTTTAGTTATATAAATGCACCCACTTGGGGCTTTGCGATCTCGATCAAGCCCGTAGGACTTACTGCCTCAAATATACCCGAGGCAACCCACTTGGGATCTTATGACCTCGGGTCTTGATAAGCCAAATGCTAGTGACACCCATTTTACAAAATGTTTTGATAATAAAATATTTGGTACAGGTATACATGTTTCTGTTGCTGATAATTTGACCCCTATGCGGACACCGTTCGTTCGACCGTTTGGCCTGACACGTTGTTTTCTTACCGCGGTCCTTTTTGGGTTGTGTTGTCCTTCGTGAGGGATGGCCTCTCGGGGCGCCGACTTCCGATATCTTGAGTCGATCGTAGGAAATCCTTGAACACTTGACCGAGCCTCCCTTGGGTAGCACATGGATGTTGCCTCGTTAAAAACCTTGCCGGCGAAACCCTTTTTCGGGACAAAATTCGAGCAAAGGAAAAGAGTGCAATGCATGCTTTAAAACCTAAGACCGCTGAACCAAGCAGTGTTCTGGATCCCATTCTTTAATACCTGCGTATGAGTTAGTAGGAAGCACGAACAAATGAGAGGGTCATCGTACCTTGGTGACGACAACGACAGGCAGCCTCAACGACGTGTTATGATTTTATGCCTACTCTAAGAGTGCAGTATGGTTCTTCATTCGTGAATTCAAACTTGACAGGCGGTATGGTATGCTCCCGTCATTTTATTTTCCTGTTAAGGCAAGGTTTCCCGTATCTCTGTGGATTTGGTAGCCTGAACCGCGTCGGCAATGCCGGTTGGCAAGGGTGACTCCACTTGTGGCTTCATTGGCCATCCTGGACCAGTTGAATGACTCAGGAGGTGGGTTTGATTTGGTCTGACATCCCGGGCCATCTAATTATTCTTATCCGTCTGGGTCGGTCGAGTTACCTGATTTCATAACATAGAATTAATCTGAAATGTATTCATAAAAGAAAATATATTACTAGAGGGTCGTCGTTGAACGGCGACGCCCGGATGCCTTTGTTGCTGAATTTGAGGGTAGTGGTTCCTCACAAGATCATGTGGATAACATGTTGCAGCTCTCCCGTATCATTCCTTCTATTCACCTCTATCTCTCGGGGTTGGGTTTTTGCCCGTTCATCGAGGAATTCCCTGAGGTGCCCTTTGCTGAGTAGTCGGGCTACTTCTTCCCGGAGTTTCCTGCAATCTTCGGTTTTGTGACCGTGCGTGCCATGGAAATCGCACATCAGACTATGATTTCTCTGTGATGGATCCGATAATATAGGTTTGGGCCATCTGGTTTCTTTAATTTTTCTCATGGAAGACACGATGTCCGAGACATCGACGTTGAAGTTATACTCCGACAGTCAGGGTACCTCTACCAGTCCTGCGCGGCGGTTGAAACCGACTTGACTTATGAGTCCCCGAGGGTTATGGCATCGGTCTGTTCTTTGGTCATTGCGGGGTATGTTCCATCTAGGAAAGTTTACTCGATCCTCAACATATGGTCGGTACCTTTCTTTGCTCATTATCGGCCCCTTCTTCAGGAGCCTGTTAGGGTATACTGAACCTGAGGGGGCTCCCAACTGGTCATCTTTGACCCTGATCTTTGATTGGTATCAGTTATGAACGTCTGCCCAAGTAACAGTGGGGTACTCCACCAAGTTTTGTTTTAGCTGCTTCGAGGCTATCAAACTCGGTTTATTCAGACCCTGAGTGAAGGCCTGTACCGCCCAATCTTCGGATACTGGTGGCAACTTCATTCGCTCCATTTGGAAGCGAGACACGAATTCCCGCAACATCTCGCTTTCCCTTCGCCTTATTTTGAAGACGTCTGATTTTCTGGTTGCAACTTTAATGGCTTAGGCGTGTGCCTTTATGAAAGTATCCGCCAATACGGCAAACGAATCTATTGAATTAGGGGCAAGGTTGCGGTACCACATCATAGCTCCCTTCGATAGCGTTTCCCCAAACTCTTTCAACAAGACGGATTCGATCTCGTCCTCTTTTAAATCATTCCCCTTGACAGCACAAGTGTAGGCGGTGATGTGCTCGTTGGGATCCGAAGTCCCGTTGTATTTTTCCAGGTCGGGCATTCTGAATTTTTTCGGGATGGGCTTCGGGGCCGCGCTCGAAGGTAAAGGCCTTTGTACAAACTTTTTCGAATCCACACCCTTCAAAATCGGTGGTGCACCTGGAATCTGATCGACCCTCGTGGTTTAGGTCTCTACCTTTTTGTCGTTTGCGTCTATCCTTTTTTCTCCCGACTCGATTCTTTTGGTGAGGTCCTCGAGCATTTTTATGATGGCCAGATCGGTCGCTAACCCCTCATTGCTCGACTTCTCTGGAACTTGCTCGACTTGAGGAGCCATCCGCGGAGCTACAGTTCCCGGGGTCTTTTGCTGGCTTTGAAGTTGAGTGATCGCCAACTGTTGTGCCTGCAATATTTTGAAAATACCGTGAAGGCTTACCTACCTTTCTTCCTGAACCGGGGTGTTCTGAACCTCCTGTTACCCTGCAGGGTGTGTGTCACAGTTGGTGTGGGAACTGGCGTCGATGCGCTGGGCATTGCGCGAGCCCACATCTACCGGGTTTAGGTTTGGGACACCCTCAAGGTTTTGCGGCGGTACGCCAGTGCCTGAAACAACTACGTTGTTTTCTCCATGATCTTGAACGTCATTGTTTTTGCGTGCGTTCACCAAGTTAGATATTCTGGCCTGAAATCAAAGATTCTTCAGACAAGAAAAAGTGTGAAAGATAACTTGCTTTTTTTCAACGAACCAGTACTAAAACGATCACTATTATTTTTAGCCCCACGGTGGGCGCCAAACTGTTTACCGTAAAAATGGTAACTACAATTATATTTAGTTATGTGGTTCTAAAAATACGTGATTTATCTTAATACCAGTTATTGAACGGTTATAGCTAAGTGTGTTATGATAGAACAGCGAGAAAACGATTAGAGATTTGAAGGAAAGCAAACCAGAATGACTTAAATTGAAGGCTCGACGACAACCTCGAGGGTCTCTGAGATTGAGGTTCGGGCCTAGATCGGATGGTCGATGGAGTTATAACAAGCTTATGGGCCTTGAGGCACACTATTTATGATCAATGATAAGTGATAATGAAGAACAGGTAAAAAAAAGTAATAAATGCAAATAAATGAGCTAGTAAAGAGGAATAGGGGATGTTTGGTATTAAAGCAAAGAATGTTCTTGTATCTTGTATTCAATATGTTCTGTTACAAAATGACAAGAACCCCCGTTTTATAAGAGGGGGAGTTCCAACATAGTACATAAGCATTAATTTCCAAGATTCATAATTGATACTGTTATTTAATGTTCGAGTACGGCGTACTTTGTCACAGAGCTGTCTACCTCAATCTCCGTGTCGTCTCCTTATACCGACTCCAAACTCGTACGGCCTCGAGGTCGAATCGCGGGAGCGTCCGAGGTCGGACCTCGGGCCATACCTTGAATCTTACGTGGATATGCCGTCACATGTTATCATAGACATAAAAATTGGTCTTCCCGATTTTGACCGTGTACATTTGTCCTGGTTCATTCTGACCGTGTCTCTTCAACTCCTCAATTAGACTGGAGCTCCCGCTTCTAATTATCTCGTGTGTGTTTTATCCCGTACCTCTTTGTTCCGTACCTCTTTCCAAACTCTCATCCAGCTGTCACTTTTCTGTTGCTCCACGTAGACTGCTTTGTCATCCAAGATATTACACGTGTAATATCTATTTTTACCAATACAATATATGTAAATATATATATATATATGCAAGGTAATGAATATTTTGTTGTCGGGTGTCACCTTGTTCAACTATTTATATTCAACAGGCATTCACATTCACATAGAAGAATAATAATAAAGGAAAATAATCCCCCCAAAATATAAAAGATATCGAAGGAGAATGGTTGTTAGAAGTAATATTTTCTAAATACAATGGCGATAAATAACTAACAAAGATTCAAGCAATTAGATAATACTCCCTCCCGTCCGCAAGTGATTTTTTTGGTTGTTTTTACACATATTAAGAAATTCACATTTTAATATTAATTAACAATGAAATTGACCATATTTAATCGATTTAGTTCGATTTTCGATTTGGTTGGATTTTTTGGATTTTTATGATCACCCCTATAACAGAGATATATCAACACACCTATTTGAGCTTTCTTTGAATCAAAAGATGAACTTCAATCCTGCATCAGATGCATTCTTGATGATACATAATACACCGACAGTGAAACACAATATCCTAACTTTTATCTTGGGCTACTGCTTAAGGTATTATGCCACAGTATATCCTTTTCATATCACTCTGCTGACTTTACGAAATCTTTGCTTACAGTTATCTAGAGTTACTGCTTGGTGTTTGTGGCATTATGACACAGCGAACTACTATTTCCCTATGCAATGCACTATGCCTGTCTGAAGGTTTAACATTTTGTCCCACATGTAAAAGAATTTTCCCCCTCTTTGTATGGATTTGAGAAATCTGAAACAAATAAAGAAAATGTTGCATAGGTGGGTAATGAGACCATTACCTTCTTTTTAAACTGATATGATTTGCGCTATACTGGGTATTGTTCTTTGTGATAAGAACGAACCGCCTAGACTTAAGGGCAAATTTTATAGGGTGGTGATTAGCCAGCTATGTTGTATGGAGCTGATTGTTGGCCCATCAAGAAGTCCCATGTCCTAAAGATGAGCGTAGCAGAAATGAGGATGTTGAGATGGATCTGTGTGGTCATACCAGGAAAGACAAAATTATGAATAAAGTTATTAGGGACAAAGTGGGAGTGGCACTCGTGGAAGCCAAGCTACAAGAATCGAGGTTGTGATGGTTTGGGCATGTGAAGAGGAGAGATATAGATGCCCCGGTCAAGAGGTGTGAGAGGTTGACCATGGAGGGCTTGAGGAAGGGCGGGGCTAGACCTAAGAAGTATTGGGGAGAGGTGATTAGCCAAGACATGTCGGTGCTTCACCTAACCGAGGACATGACTAGCGATAGAAAGATGTGGAGGTCGAGGATTAAGGTGGTGGGTTGACAGGTAGTTGCGAGTTTTTCATAGGTTCACCGGTAGTACTAGTAATATTCTTGTTGTGGGTTGAAAGTTACTTCCTTCTAGTTTGTTATTGTATCGGGTACTTTGCAACCACGTCCTTGTTTTTGTAAATTGTTAGTGGGATTGTTACTATTTGATGCTACTTTTTCTCCCCTTTTACGGGATATTGTTGCTCCTTGATAGTTACTATTTGATGCTATTTTTTCTCCTATTTGCTTATCGCCTTTCTCCCCCCTCTTTTCTCTTCTTCCCCTATTCTTCATTTCCATCTTTTCTTGAGCTGAGGGCCTATCAAAAACATCATCTCTACCTCTCCAAGGAGGGGTATGGAGTGCGTACTCACTACACTACCCAGACCCCACCAGTGGAATTATACTGAATATGTTGTTGTTGACAGTATTCTGATATCTTTAGATTTCTTTTTCTTCGCCTCGAAGGAAGAACGATGGTACATCAACTTAACTGCAGTTACTTGTATCCAAACAGTATCACTTAATTGTCCTCAAATACAACTGAGAGACCGAAAAAAAGAACTTCATGGAAATTGTTAGCCCCTTGATGGCCTTGGCACACAACCAGAAAAATGGGGCAACATCATGACGGGCAGCTCGGCATGATGGACTATGTAGGGTTGACATACGCACCTTTAACGGGGGCAAGGCGCATGGCACATGGATATGCGGATTGGCATGACAATGACAAGGCAAAGTCAAGTCAAGCAAGGGCTAAGACATGGCAAGGCAAGGCTAGACAAGCAATGACAATTGATGCAGGCAGATTTGATCAAGTTGGGGGCGACTTGACATAAGCGGGCAGTTGTGGTAATAGGCGTGTGCGGCAAAGTCAGTGGGCGACAAGATGTGGCCATGACATTTGAGCGGAGCAGTGTCAAAGGCAAGGCCGGGCGCGATGCCAGCCTTGGGCACCTAGCAGCTGGGCAAAACATGCACATGTTGTGCATAGGCAGCACTTATAAAATGTGTGCAAGGCACATGGAGGCAGTTGGCGGTTACAACCACATCCAAAACATGGTTGATCATGGGCTAACTGTGTGGGCACGTTTTTGTATCATGTCTTAATGTTTGCCCATCAGTTGGGGCTTGTCAAGTGAATGTCTAAAAAGCTGCCAAGTGTAATTGGGCAGCCTGCACTATAAATATGTGCATAAGGCTATCCAAATGGGGCAGAATAATTAGTCTTGAGGCATTGTTAGCCAAATTGCGTCTAAGTGTATTCCTAAGGGTGGGAAATTCGTTTTGGGGCAGGGAACTAGGGAGTTCTTTGTCTTGGCCATAGGATTGGCTTCTTTGTGTTCTTGTATTCACAAATTAATACGAGTTGGGAAGAAATTCCGGTAAATTGTGTGTCCCTTTACTTATTTCGTTTGCTGCCTAAAAATCTGTATATTAACCCAGTTTCCATCATGTATTAAGTCTATCGTTTATTAAATAAAAGATTTTTCCATTAGCAAAAAAAAAATCTTTATTGTCTATTCACATAAATATTCCTAACACATACTCCAACACTATTTACTTCAAGAGTAAGGTAAGAAAGAATAATCAATTTATTTTTAAAATATAAAAAAATTACTTATTTTGGACCATAAAAAAATTATTTATTGTAAAACGAAAGGAGTATAAATTAGAAATTAGAGCAATAAATTTCTATCGAAAATCACATGGTTCCATTCTGACAGTCTGCACACGTTCACGTGGTCGAATTAATAGCATATTATATGGATCACGTGCATTTATAGTCTTTCCCCGAAACTTTATGTATGTATTTTTGGAATTACTCTCTATTACCCATAAATAAAGATTAATTCTCATCACTTAATGCCTTTTCTTCTCCTTTCTTTAGTAGTGTTCTCGTATTTTAGAAATTCTAAATTTGCATGTACACGTGCACCTCTTATGTGGATCGACCCTTCAGACTTGATCAATAATAAGAAGAATACAGTGTAGCAAGAATAATTGTGCTTCAATTAAATTGAATACTCCTCCCGTTTCTAAAAATATTTTACATAGTTTGAAGTACGAAGATCAAAGCATTTAAATTTGACTGTGAATTTGGACATAAAATTTTAAGTTAATCTGAAAAATAAAATTTTAATCTTGGAAACTACGTAAAGAGTATTATAAGTCATAATTTAAAATATTTATAAATTATCTTAGAAAAACGTGATTAAAAAATAACATCGTGGGCTTTTCAAATAATAATAGTAGCAATTTTTAAATGGAATAGGTAGGGAACTCCATTTCCAGTCAATAGTCCAACTTACTCAAAATGTCTAATTCGGAAGAGATGTGTGCGAATATTATATTACACGTTGTCGCGTTTCCTTGGAATCTTGATTAATAAAACACGTTGTTCTTATGCTCTATTACAATAAGAAGTAAAATAAATGAACCTTTTTGCCTTTAAATATTCCTATATATATATACTACAAAGCATATTGAGCCTTGGAAAAATTTACAATACACAAAAAAGAAAGTCGCTAACTTCACTGCAGAGATCTAGACATGAAGAGCAGCAGGATCAGAGTTCTGTTTGAATCCCTCATATCATGTGGAAAACCTGCCAAAGGTAAGAGTTGAAAGACCATAATCTTGTTATTATGGATTTTATTATGAAAATTATTACTGCTTTCTTTTTCTACGTATTTCTTAGTTTGGCAAAGAGATCATGGGTTCACGTGCCTCATAAAATAGGCAATAAGTACACCTCTGCAAAAATCCACTCATAAAATTACACTAGATTTGTTGTTGGTTTTGATTTATCGGTGATAATTCACACACAAACCAAAGGCAGCGCTAGATGATTTATCAGTAATGATTATATATAAAATGTTAAATCCCCTTGATACTAGGAAAAAAGGGTTCAAACATTGCTTTTAGTCACAAATTTAAGTCTCAACTATGACATTCTAGTATTTTCTTTACGACCACAACAACATACCCAATATAATTCCACATAGATGGTTTGGGGATGGTCGTATGTACGCAGACCTTATTCCTGCCTTTATGGAGGTGGAATGACTGTTTCCAATAGACCCTGGCTATAGTATTTTCTTTAAATTTCCTTATATGAATCCTTGATTCAGCTACTGCAGATCCTAACTTGTTGTATATCGTTGTATTGTGAACTGATGATTTGTGTATATATTATTATTTCAGTTTTGTCTGATCAAGAAAATGAGAATGGCCAAAGACCAGTAGTGGAAATAGAGGAATCAGAAATTACACAAACCCAACAAGTAGTGGTAGTAATAGATGAACCAGAAAATGCTGCACAAGGACAAGGACAAGGACAAGAACAGGTGGTGAAAGATCATGAACCCGAAAATGCACAAGGCCAGAAAATGGTAGCAAAACATGAACAAGAAAATGCAGAAAAATTGCGGCATAAGTTGGTGAAAGATGATGAACCAGAAAATGGAGGGGTGTATGTAATGGAATATAGAAAAAGTATAATAACACATCGAAAAATAGCAATACATGCACGACGATCAGAACCTCCACCCAAACGAAAATATCGTGATCCTCAGACTGGTTGAACTAATACAATCTTGGAATTTTTTATTTTTTTGTTTTTTTGTTTTTTTGGCTTTATTTCGTATTTGGTCATCCTTCTACTTAATTTCTCAATTTAAATTCTAGTTTGTCAATATGAGTTAGTGGAAGTAATTTTTAATTTCTTTCATATGTTGTCAATAATGGAAATGATAACAGTTTTTCTGCGATCAGCATTGCGGCATGTGAGAAAAAAAATATACGAAGAATTAACCCAAATAGTCGTCTACCCTATCGCTTAAACTAAAAATAGCTTGAGGTACAATATATGTATAATTTATGTATTTTATATGACTAGAAAAAATAAACAATGAATATGACCCGTTATTTGTGTAAAATACCAAAAAAACATTAATCTGGTTAGTACAACCCGTCTTAAATCAATCCATTTTGACTGAAGCAAATTTTGAATAAGATGAGTAATTCATTTGTAAGAAGCATACTATTAAAAACAAGGCAAATAAAATAGGGTCAACAACACATAAAATTAGCACACATTCACGAAGCAGATGTGGGGTAGTTTAATATTTATTATTTCAAAATGATTAAAATCAAATAAAACATTCTAGCCGAAGGTTACTAATTTTAACTATTATTTTTTCCTGATAACTTCTTTTTCCCCCTAGTAAGCTAATAGCAGCGAGTAAACATTATCTAATTAATTGGTCTAAATTACTTCACTGTTAGTCAACAATATTTATATATGTTCACATGAATTATATCTAATTAAATTGACGAACAATTTTAAAAGAAAACTCCATTTCCAGTCAAATCCAACTAATTCCAAGTGTCTTATTCGAAAGAGATGTACTCATGTGAATATTTTAGCACTACCACGCTGTGACGTTGCCTAGGATTCTCTAGATTAATAATTTACAAAGCCACATGGTTCTAAGCAATTGAGCAAGGTTTTGGCAGGTACATTGTATTTATCATTTATAGCTATGCTTTTTATTATTCGTAGCTATATTTAAATCTTATAGCAAATTCATGAGTCAATGGAAGTTTTGAGTTCGTCTCTCAATAAGAACATTTTATTTTTCTGTATTTTTGTATTTCGCCTTAGTTAAATTTCGTTGCGCGAACAAATATAGTCGATACGAATACAGCTGATACAGATTATATCCTTTGTATACATCCATGTACACAGTTGATACAAGTTGTATCCTCTGTATACATCCATGTATTTCACATTGGTTACAATTGATACATATTGTATTCGTTGCATGAATGAATACACTTGCGCGAACGAATAAGTTGATACAGGTTGAATTTGTTGTGCGAATGAATACAGTTTACACATGTTGTATTCGATGCGCATTTAAATACATGTGATACAAGTTAGTAACAATTGAACAATAGCTGCAGATAATAATTAGGCAAATTATAATTATTAAGCTCTAAATTATAGTGGTTTATGAAAATTTATGTCAGAGCAAAGCATAACTAAGATTGTTTTAGTATTACAGTGTGAAAGGAAATACTAGAATAAAGATCCATTGCTAGTGTTGGGCTGCAGCCTTTCTTTGTTTTGAGCTGCATTTCAGTTCTGATAATGCAATTCCTTGTAAAATAAATTGGATAAAATTTCTTTGTCCAATTTGAAAATGATTGAGGGTAGACTTTTTGAGAGGAAAAACATGTTTGCACAATAAAATTCCCGCATGTTCTTGATAAATTAATGCACTTACTGTTTGTTAAAATGCTTAGCAAAGTCATAACCCATCTTCATTATGATTTATTATGAATTTTTATAAATCACTATAGTTTAGAGTCTAGTAACTATAGTTTGCTTTGTTATCATTAGTAGTTACTATTCAAATTACTAACTTATATCAATTGTATTCAAATACGTAACGAATATATAACATATATGATCTGCATTTGTTCGCACTACTGTATTTAATTAGGATTCGATCATAATGAGTTGACATCACCTTTCAGCTAAAAGTGTAAAACAAGAAAAAATAGTCACTTTTGGCTTTGGTTGCCCTCTCCTAAAAATCATAAGTACTCGTAACAAACGCTTTCAGTAAAAGCACATGGTGGCACCAAATCATCAATTAAAAGATAGCCATTCCAACTCCATATCGATAACAAAGAGAGTTAAAAAATCCTTGATTCCACCGAACAAGGTACGGATATATTATAAAATAATAAATAAAAAAATATAAATGTTGAGAATAAACCCCCCACAAAAATAATATTCATCGTAATAAAAGTGGAATAATATAGCACCGAGATACGATAATCAACAACAATAAAAGAGTGACAACGACACCAAGATTTTTACGTGGAAAACCCTTCTGAATAAGGGAAAAAATCACGACCCCGAGAGGAGCAACTGATATCACTATAATAAGGAATTGTACACTTTGTAGGCCTGACTAAAATACTACAAAGACCACTACAATACTCAAAAGAAATAACTCTCTTTTGATATTCTCATCTTACTATAATATCGCTCACACTCTCTATTTTTTCTCACAGATTATTTTCTTATACACTGTCTGTGATGCCTCACTCTTTCTTTCTCACTTTGTTGGTGTGTTTGAAGAAGTGAGAAAGCTCCTCCTTTTATAGGAGAAAATAAGCTTGGGCTCAAGTGTGCTACAAGAGCATTTTTAGTCTCCTTCACATATTTCCAAACTTTGGCTCCAATTAAGATCTTTCACCAAATATCTTTGCCATAGCATAGTAAAAATAGGCATAAGGCTATTGCCATCTTTTGCCAACCAATGGGATGGACCCCACAATCTTCCCCTCCAGTCCCATTCACCTGAAGGAAGCAACACTGGGGTTGCTAGTTTGAGTGCATGCCGACATGTTCTTCGCATAACTCGAACTTGTCTCTTGGTATCACCTTAGTCAACATATCCGAAGGATTCTCACTTGTATGGATCTTCTTGACCTGCATAGATCCATCCTCTATTCTTTCTCGAATCGAGTGATATCTCACTTTGATATGCTTTGTCCTTGCATGATACATGGTGTTTTTGCTCAAGTCTATTGCACTTTGACTGTCACAATAGACTATATATTCCTTCTGGTGCAATCCAAGTTCTTGAAGAAATCGTTTCAGCCATACCATCTCCTTGCCAGCTTCAATAGCGGCAATATACTATGCTTCAGTTGTAGAGAGTGCGACATATTTCTGCAGCTTCGACTGCCATGATATAGCTCCCCCTGAAAATGTGAACATGTATCCAGTAGTAGATTTACAATTATCAATATCACCTGTCATATCAGCATCTGTATAGCCCTTCAAGATTGGACCAGATCCTCCAAAACACAAGCAATCTCCAGTAGTACCTCTCAGGTACCTCAGTATCCACTTGACTGCTTCCCAATATTCTTTTTCGAGATTTTCAAGGAACCTGCTAACAACACCAACTGCATGAGAAATATCAGGTCCGATGCATACCATTGCATACATCAAGCTTCCGACTGCTGAAGAATAAGGAACTCTAGACATGTTCCCTTTCTCCTCCATTATTGTAGGACACATCTTCTTGCTCAACTTCAAATGACCAGCAAGAGGTGTGCTGACTGGCTTAGAAATTTTCATGTTAAAGCGTTCCAGTACACGTTCAATGTACTTCTCCTAAGATAGCCACAATTTTCTACTTGTTCGCTCTCGAACTATCTTCATCCCTAAAATTTGTTGTGCTGGGACCAAGTCCTTCATATCAAATGACTTGGACAAATATCTCTTCAACTTTGCAATCAGCTCCTTGTCTTGTCCTACCATCAACATGCCATCCACATACAACAACAATATAATAAAGTTGTTATCAGAAATTCTGTTTAAGTATACACATGGATCAGACTAGGTCTTTATGTATGTTTGACTTTTCATGAATGAGTCAAACTTCATATACCACTACCTTGGTGCCTGCTTCAACCCATCAAGACTCTTATTCAATTTGCACATCATGTGTTTCATTCCAGCTACTTCAAATCCTTCTGGCTGCTCCATATAAATCTCCTCTTCCAAATCTCTATGAAGAAATGCAGCTTTCACATCCAACTGCTCCACTTCAAGATCTAGGCTAGCTGCTAAGCTCAAGATTGTACGAATAGAAGTCATTTTGGCAACATGTGAGAAAATTTCATCAAAATCAATACCTTCCTTCTGTTCGAAGTCTTTAACCAACAATCGAGCTTTGTATCTGACCAGCTTGCCATTTCCATCTTTCTTGAGTTTAAAGACCCACTTGCATTTGAGTGGTCCTTTAACCTTTGGAAGTTCAACCAACTTGTACGTGCCATTTCTCTGTAGGGATTTCATATCTTCTTACATGGCTTTCATCCCCTGGTTCTTTTCTGGATGGGACAACACCTCCTTAAGACTTTCTGGCTCCCCCTCATCACTGATGAGGGCATACACTGTGGAAGGTACCTGCATGACTCTACCCTTGGCCTTTGTGATCTCCTCGGAGGTTGAGGTTGTCTTCTCCATGAGTGGGGTGCTCCACTTGATCGACATCACCATCAAGTTGCTACCCCTTCTCAATAACCTCAGCATGTTGCTCCCCCTGCTCGGCAACCTAGTCGGCCCTACTTTCTGCACTTATGGGATTGTTAGAAAGAATGGTAACAAGGTTAGGGATTATCCCACTCTTGGCCTTCTCTGACTGATCATCTACAACTCAAACTTCACTTTTTAGGAAGATTACATCTCGGCTTCTAATGACCTTCTTCTTTACAGGATCCCACAATCTGTACCCAAACTCTTCATCTCCATATCCGATGAATATGCAAGGAACAAATTTATCATCCAGCTTTGTTCTGTGCTCCTTTGGTACATGTGTAAAAGCTCTGCAACCGAACACTTTTAGATGTGAGTAGGACACCTCTTTGTTGGTCCAAAATCTCTGGGATGTCAAACTCCAATGGAACTGATGGACTCCTATTGATCAGGTAACAAGCTGTCTGAACTACTCTACCCCAGAATGACTTGGGGCAGTTTAGCCATTCTGAGCATGCTTCTCACCTTCTAAAAAATGGTGCGGTTCATCCTCTCGGCTACACCATTGTGATGTGGGATTCCGGGAACTGTCTTTTCATGTCTGATCCCATGACTTGAGCAATACTCTTCAAATTCCCTTGAAGTGTACTCACATCCATTGTCACTTCGGAGACGCTTTAGCTTTCGACCCGTCTCCCTTTCCACCAGAGCATGAAACATCTGGAAAACTTGAAACACCTTATCTATGGTTTTCAAAATATAAACCCACAATTTTCGTGAAGCATCATCAATAAAAGTAACAAAATATTTGTTACCGCCCATCGATTCAACTTTCATTAGACCACAAACATCAGAATATTCCAAATCAAGTATGTTCAATTTTCTTTCAGACGATGTCTAAAATGAGACTCTATGCTGCTTACCAAATAAACAGTAATCATAAGGTTTTACTGTTATACCTTTAGCATAAGAAATGAGTGATCTTTTGGCAAGAATCTGCAATCCTTTCTCGCTCATATGACCCATTCTTTTGTTGCACAAATCTGCAGAAATCGCATCTTGTGCTGCGTTCAATTCACCTCGGCATATTTCTGCATTTTTTCTGTACAACGTGTCACGAGCAACTCCCTTTGCAATCACCAATGATCCCTTGGTGAGTCTCCACTTTTGATTTGTAAAATATTTCTCGTATCCATCTAGGTCTAAAGCAATTTCCGAGATCAAGTTCATCCGCAAATCAGGTACATGGCACACGTCTTTTAGAACCAATGTGCATCCGACATTTGTCTTGATAAAAATGTCACCAATCCCCGCAATCTTAGAGTAACTTGTGTTACCCATTCTCACAGTGTCTAAATCACCTGCTACATATCTGCAAAAAAAGATCTCTTACCGACGTGGCATGGTAAGATGCTGCTGTGTCAATCACCCATTCCGACTTCGGACCTGCCAAATGCATGTAATCCTCTTCGTCATTTATGAAGAGAACAACATTATCATTGTTTTGCACCACAACGGTTGTGTTGTCGTCATTCTTCTGGCCACTGGTTTCACATTTGCCCTTCCTTGGATTTGGGCAATCTCTTTTGAAGTGACCTGGTTGATCACAATTGTAGCAATTTCTAGCTCTTGATTTGGATTGGTTCTTAGACTTCCCACGAGCTCCGGATCAACCATAGTTGCTCGAACTCCTCTGATAACTCCTGCATCTACCTTCTGTGATGAGAGTTTGCCCTTGATTTTCAGGCTTCTTTCTCATCTTCTCATTGAGTAGAAGAGCCGATGTCACGTCTTTCAACTCAATGGTAGTCTTACCGTGCAGGATGGTTGTTGCCAAATTATCGTACGAAGATGGCAGCGAGTTCAACAGCAAGATGACTTTATCTTCTTCCTCGATTTTTAGTCCGAGGTTGGCGAGCTGTGTGATTAGTTAGTTAAACACATTTAAATATGACAAAAAATTCGTACATTCACCCATGTGTAGGGCGTATAACTGCTTCTTCAGGTACAATTTATTTGTCAGCGTTTTGGACATGTATAGGCTTTCCAACCTTGTCCAAATATCACATGCGGTATCTTCATCAATGATGTTATTTACCACATCATGTGATAAGTGCAACCTGATTGCACTAGCAGCCTTTTTATCCTAGTCAACCCAATTCCCAGCTTTCATGGTATCAGACTTTTTGGCATCAACATCTAGTACCTTGTGTAATCCCTGTTGAATGAGTAGACCCCTCATCTTTCTTTGCCATTTTGAGAAATCGCTATCTCCGTTGTATTTTTCTACCTCATACTTTACTCCGGATATTTTTTTCCCATAGAGTATAGTACTACCGTCAGTGAATAGTATTTCTGTGAACGAGCAGAACTTGTGCTCAGATACTAGTTGTAGGGAATAAATTCCCCACAGAAATAATATTCACGGTAATAAAAGTGGAATAATGACATATCACCGGGATACGATAATCAACAACTATAAAAGAGTGACAACGACACCAAGATTTTTACGTGAAAAACTCTTATGAATAAGGGAAAACCCACGACTCCGAGAGAAGCAACTGATATCACTATAGTAAAGCATTTTACACTTTGTAGGGCCGAGAAAAATACTATAAAGACCACTACAATACTCAAAAGAAATAACCCTCTTTTGATATTCTCACCTCACTATAATATCGCTCACACTCTCTATTTTTTCTCACAGACTATTTTCTTATACACTGTCTGTGATGCATCACTCTTTCTTTCTCTCTTTGTTGGTGTGTTTGAAGAAGTGAGAAACTCCTCCTTTTATAGGAGAAAATAAGTTTGGGCTCCAAGTGTGCTACAAGAGCATTTTAAATCTCCTTCACATATTTTCAAATTTTGGCTCCAAGTAAGATCTTTCACCAAAGATCTTTGCCATAGCATAGGCAAAATAAGCATAAGGTTGTTGCCATCTTTTGCCAACCAATGGGATGAACCCCACAATAAAGTTATTTTCCCCTCGAAGCATGTAATTAACTTTAATGGAGAATCACACTCGTAAATTGAAGAACAAGTTTGGTCAACAAATTTGGGTTGGGGCGAGTAGAAATCAAATCCGGATTGGGGTGCCATGTGTCCCAATGAAATATTATGCCAACAAATTAAAGAGGGACCACACAATATTCTGTTAGACGGGAAGTAGTTTTAGACCGAAAGATAATATTTTATGCAATTATGGTCCAAAAGATGAACGAAAAGTAAAAGTAAAACTTAATACACACGCGGGCACTTAAACTTGGTATTGCTTTTCACTCTGACAGTTAAAGTTAGGCATATTCCTATTAGGCACTCAAATATTCTCCCATGTGTGCCAATTTAACACAGATCTCAAATCCAGTCCTAACTTAGGAGCATGTATATAAGCGTGGCTGACGTGTAAAAGAGAGCTAATTAAATTCTGCCACGTGTCTAAGTATCCAGCTAAGCTATAATGGGTTAAAACTTATTTACCAAAGCAAAAAAGAAGTGATTTTTTCAAGACAACTGGTAATAAGTATTATACTCTTGGACTTTGGAATAGATATCTAGAACCCAACAAATCATCCTAAATTTTGATTGCTATTCAACTCTTAACATTTAAATAATGGAGTATAAAATAATTTGATTAGGTAGGCAAATTAAATTTCTAACTAGTCCAACTGGCCCCCACTTGAAAGACAGGTATGCAATAATGTGAATAGTATAGCATAACACGCTATCGCGTGTCTGAATTAATAATTCACAAATATGGATAATCATTTCAACAATTAATCTCACATACAGGGTAAGTGTTGAAGGATAAAATTTATTGGCACCCGATATCTATAGCAAACTAATGAATACATTATGTACGTATTTTTTATACCATTTCAATAGTCAATGTATATATATATTCGTACCTTAACCGAGGGCAGCCTAAGGTAAAGCAAGTGAAGTCATTGTCTTAGGCTCCCATAATATTAAGGGCCCCAATTTTAAGTACTACTACGCGTCACATATATTTTCTTTTACGACATATTTTCTTTTAACTAATGACATATTTTCTTTTACGACAGAGTTCCAAACCGTGACGTGCTCCTAAGTTACACATCACGCATTGTACAATTACTACTAGACAAAATTAAAGTTCTAAGAGTTTGCGTTGTATCTTATTACTATATGAATTTTTTTTTAAAAAAAATTTGAAAGGTCTTTTAATATGTTTTGGCTTTAGGCCGCAAAGACCGTTGAGCCGCCCCTGACCTTAACTTATGACTTAACTATGATGAATTAGTATAAATTGATATAAACACGAGCGCTGATAAGGTTTGCGTGAGTTGAAAATTATCTTGTCCAAAAATGTTTACTTTGTTAATTGTGATTATAAAAACTTTATGTTATATTGATAATCTGGGCGATAATATAGGTAGGTGTCTTCAATCTCGAGAAAATGATGTTCCTTGATCCAAACTTCCAAGTCGTCTCCTAGAAGGGCAATTTTGAGCCATTTTGGTAAGTGCGGGAGTAAAAATAAAATTAACGAAAGGTAAATTTACTCTAAATCATATAGTCCAAAGGTATATTTGAGCATTTTCCCTTTTAAAGTAACTTTCGGAAATATATCAAATAAAATGGTATTCCCTGTTTGTATATGGTCGAAACCGGGTATATCCGATTTCATGGGCTCGAGGAGCTACCTCGAGGATAAGCTCACAATAGATCTGGTTCGAGCTCGATGGTAGAGTATGAAACATGAAGATCGAAGCACTCGCTGAGAATCGAGATTAAGCAAGACCAATGTCGAGTAACGGAATGACGAGATATTAGTAATCGACCAAAGATCTCGGCGAAAACTCGGAAGAAATTGAACCAAGTTGTTATTGACATCAATCATGGGATTTATTTCTGTTATTAGAGTTGTACCTTATTTAGGATTCCTCTACTATATAAAGAGGGACCTCATTCATTTGTATCATCATACATTCACTAAAAAAATAATATATATACGTTGTTCTCCATTTACTTACTATTGTTCTTATTACTGGATCTCGATACCACCCCGAATCGAGGTCGAAAGTACTACATAATGCTGGTTTGATTCATTTTGGTGTCTAATTTATTTACTTAATTCGTCATTTATCAATTGGTATTGAATCAGATCACGTATCCTTAAAACCACGATACAAGTTTAATTGTTACTTGAATTTTAGGGTAAGCAGTTTGGCGCCCGCCGTGGGGCTAAGGATAATACTGATTGTTCAGTACTGATTCTGGTAAAACACACTATTTTTCGCTTGTTCTTGTTTAAGAATTTTTGCTTTCCGGTTGAAACATGTCAAACTCACAAAACGCATCCACGCACGGTGACAATGGCCTCGGACTTCACGGGGAAAACGAGAATATTATTGCTCCGGGAATCGAGATGCCACAGGCAGATCTCGGAGGAGCACGACCCATCAACCCAGTCGATGTCAGCTCGCACATTTCTCTGAATGCGGACTTAGGCGTAGATCCCGAGGGGAGTATACGCAGAGAAGGCTGAACTGATGGCCCAGGCACACAGGGCAGAGGAGATGAAGGAATCAGTCTCCAAATGATATTTGAAATGCTTCATGCTCAACAAACCACCATTGCTCAGTTACAAAATCAGCACAGAGCTCCAAATAGGGTCGAGCAGGAAACTACTCGTCATACCGAGCCAGTACCGGAATGATCAGGTGATAACACATCGGCGACCGATCCCCGGTGTAATGAAGATGCTCGATGAACTTGCCAAAAGAAATGAATCAGGAGAGAAAAATCGAAGCTAATGATAATAAGATGGAGACTTACAACTCGCGAGTTGACTAGATACCGGGGGCACCACCGATCTTGAAAGGAATGGATTCGAAGAAGTTTGTACAAAAACGTTCCCTCTGAGTGCGGCTATGAAGCCTATACCAAAGAAGTTCCTTATGCCTTACATACCCAAATATTATGGGACCACTGACCCCAATGAGCATGTTACCTCTTACACATGTGCCATTAAGGGTAATTATTTGGAGGACGACGAGATCGAGTCTGTATTGCTGAAAATTATCAGAGAGACCCTGTCGTAGGGAGCGATGATTTGGTATCACAACCTTCCACCAAATTCCATCGATTCATTCGCCATGTTGGCGGATTCTTTTGTAAAAGCACACGTCGGGGCTATAAGGGTTGCAACAAGGAAATCAAACCTTTTCAAGGTAAGACAGAGGGATAATGAGATGCTAAGAGAGTTCGTGTCTCGCTTCCAAATGGAACGCATGGAGTTTCCACCGGTCACAGATGATTGGACCGTTCAAGCTTTCACCCAAGGATTGAATGAACGAAGCTCGATAGCATCACGACAGTTGAAAAAAAATTTGATCGAGTACCCAACTGTAACTTGGGCGGATGTTCACAATCGATATCAGTTGAAGATTAGGGTCGAAGATGACCAATTGGGAGCTCCTTCCGAATCAGTACATCCAAACCGGTCGACAGGTAAAACCAGAGGGACGTCGATAGAGAGACAAGGTCGAATAAAGATCGGTATAATCCATATATTGCAGATCGAAGGAATAACGGTCAGGGATGCAACTCTGCCCGGAATGATCGAGAAAGTGATGGAGGACATAATTCTTGGGGATTTATGAGTAAAACTGGCTTCGACAAGTATGTGGATCCCACGGAAGCACCGCGGCTACCGGAGTACAATTTCAGCATCGATGCATTGGGCATTATATCGGCTATCGGTAGGATCAAATACACTAGGTGACCCAGACCTATACATACCGATCCTTCTCAAAGGAATCCAAATTTAATGTGTAAGTATCATGGCACACACGGTCATAGGGCTGAAGATTGCAGACAATTAAGAGAAGAGGTAGCCCGTCTATTCAACGAGGGTCACCTTCAAGAGTTCCTCAGCGATCGAGCTAAGAATCACTTCAGGGAAAGGGTCAAAGCCAGGAAGAATGGACAAGAAGAACCTCAACATGTCATTCATATGATCGTCGGCGGGGTCGGCGTTCCACAAGGACCTATATTCAAACACACTAAGGTGTCTATCACCAGATAAAAATGGAATCGAGACTATGTGCCCGAAGTCACTTTATCATTCAATGACAAAGAAGTAGAAGGCATTTCTCATCCCCACAATGATGCTCTTGTAATTTCTATCTTGTTAAATAAAATTCAAGTTAAGCGTGTTCTAGTAGATCCAGGTAGCTCGACAAACATCATCAAATCGAGGGTCGTGGAGCAGCTCGGCCTGCAGGAGCAAATTGTACCTGCATCTCGAATCCTAAACGACTTCAATATGGCCAGTAAAACAACTAAGGGGGAGATTATCCTACCGGTGAACGTGGCCGGGACCATCCAAGATACTAAATTCCATGTCATCGAAGGCGACATGAGATATAATGCACTGCTCGGAAGGCCTTGGATCCATAACATGAGGGCAGTACCGTAGACCCTCCACCAAATGATGAAGTTCCCGACAACGGATGGTGTAAAAACAGTATACGGAGAACAACATGTTTCAAAGGAAATGTTTACGATCGATGAAGTAACACCAATCTCGACACTATCGACCTAAGAAAAATCGAGCACCAAAGATAAACAGGCGGCCAAATAGCAATCACCGCCCCCAGCCTCGACCAAATGAGAGAAACGGGTGATAGATGAGGAAGAAGAGAAGGATTTTCTGACCCCTCGGACCTTTGTTGTTCCCAAAGAATCGAATGTCACCAAATCAACAGTCGAAGAGCTGGAACAGGTTATACTGATCGAGTACCTGCCCGAGCGAAAGGTATACCTGGGGACGGGATTAACTCCCGAACTCAGGAAAAAACTTATTCAATTTCTTATTGATAGCCTAGATTGTTTTGCATGGTTCCATTTATACATGACAAGGATCCCACCGGATATCACAACACATCGACTGAGCCTAGACCCTAAGTTCAGATCGGTGAAGCAAAAGAGAAGGCCCCAGTTCGAGGTAAATCATGCCTTTATAAAGGAAGATGTAACTGAACTTCTCAAAATAGGATCCATTCGGGAGGTAAAATACCTCGAATGACTAGCTAATGTAGTTGTAGTCCCTAAAAAAGGGAACAAACTTAGAATGTGTGTACGCTATAAGGACTTGAACAAAGCATGTCCGAAAGATTCTTTTCCACTGCATAACATCGATCTCATGATCGATGCCACGACCAGCCACGAGATCCTTACTTTTCTCGACACCTATTCCGGGTACAATCAAATCCAAATGAACCTAGAAAACCAAGAAAAGACTTCTTTTATCACTAAGAATGGAACCTATTCTATAATGTAATGCTCTTTGGGCTAAAAAATGCATGATCTACATATCAACGCCTTGTTAACAAAATGTTCGAAGAACAAATGGATAAATCAATGGAAGTTTATATTGACGACATGCTAGTTAAGTCCCTGCGCGCAGAGGACCATTTGACTCATTTGCAAGAAACATTCGAAATCTTAAGGAAGTACAACATGAAGCTCAACCCCGAGAAATATGCTTTCGCGGTTGGTTCAGGAAAATTCCTTGGCTTCATGGTATCAAATCAGGGAATCGTAATCAACCCCAATAAAATCAAGGCCATCGAGGATATCACCATCGTAGATAGTGCAAAAGTCGTACAAAGGCTGACCGGAAGGATAGCAGCCTTAGGTCGATTCATCTCGAGGTCAACGGATCGGAGCCACATGTTTTTCAACCTACTCAAAAAGAAAAATGATTTCGCCTGGACCCCGGAATGCCAACAGGAATTCGAATAATTGAAGCAATACTTATTCCCACCTCTGCTTCACACTCAGAAGACAGATGAGAAACTTTACTTATACTTGGCTGTGTCCGAAATCGCGGTAAGTGGTGTCCTAGTTCGAGAAGAGAAAGGTACGCAGTTTCCTGTTTATTATGTAAGTAGAACCTTAGGAGATGCAGAAACTAGGTACCCACATTTACAAAAATTGTCACTTGCGCTGATAAGCGCTTCAAGGAAGTTAAAACTATATTTTCAATGTCACCTCATATGTGTATTAACCACTTACCCACTCCGTAATGTTTTGCACACGCACGAGTTATCGGGCTGATTGGCCAAATGGGTCGTCGAACTCAGCTGGTACGATATTGAATAACAATCCAGGACGACCATGAAGTCTCAAATTTTAGCAGACTTTGTGGCCGATTTCACGCCAACCCTCGTGCCTGAAGTCGAAAAGGAACTTTTATTAAAATCAGGTACATCATCGGGGGTATGGACCCTCTTCATGGACGGTGCCTCAAATGTAAAGGGTCCGGGCTAGGCATCCTTTTCAAGCCGCCTACGGGACACACTATTAAACAATCAATTAAAACTTCTAGATTGACTAACAATGAGGCCGAGTACGAGGCCATGATTGCATGTCTCAAGCCAAAAGCTTGGGAGCCGAAGTCATCGAAGCTAAATGCGACTCTTTACTGGTGGTGAACTAGGTGAACAAAACATTCGAAGTTCGAGAGGATAGAATGCAAAGGTATTTAGACAAATTATAGGTAACTCTTCACCGTTTCAAGGAATGGACTCTACAACATGTACCTCGAGAACAAAATAGTGAGGCCGATGCATTAGCAAATTTGGCACGGTCGAAGAAGATGAGATCAGCTCGGGGACTGTTGTTCAACTCTCAAGGTCTGTGATCGAGGAAGGGCATGGCGAAATAAATTCTATAAGCTTAACTTGGGACTGCAGGAATAAATACATCGAGTACTTGAAAAATGGAAAGCTCACATCGGACCCTAAAGAATCAAGGGCCCTTCGAACTAAAGTCGTTCGTTTTACATTAGACGAAGATGGAACACTATATAGAAGGACATTCGATGGACCATTGGTAGTATGTTTAGGACTGGGAGATACTAATTATGTTCTACGAGAAGTCCATGAAGGCACTTGTGGGAACCATTCCGGCGCCGAGTCAGTAATCCGCTAAGTCATTAGAGCAGGATACTATTGGGATAGAATGGAAAAAGACTCTAAGGAGTTTGTTCGAAGATGAAATAAATGCCAAAGTTTTGCACCAATGATCCACCAGCCTAGAGAACAATTTAACTCGGTCCTATCCCCATGGCCATTCATGAAATGGGGAATGGACATCGTCGGCCCTCTGCCATCGGCCCCAAGTAAAGCTAAGTTCATTTTGTTTATGACTGACTATTTCTCTAAATGGGTTAAAACACAGTTTTCGAGAAAGTCAGGGAGAAAGAGGTGATAGGTTTCTTAAGGGATCACATCGCACGTCGATTTGGGATACCCGCAGAAATAGTATGTGACAACAGTAAACAATTTATCGGCAACAATGTAATGAATTTCCTCGAGGGTCATAAAATAAAGAGGATACTATCAACACTATATCACCCTAGTGGGAACGGACATGCCTAAACGAAAAACAAGACTATCATCCAAAACCTAAAGAAAAGGTTGAATGAAGCTAAAGGGAAATGGAGGAAAATTCTACCTGAGGTTCTGTGGGCATATCGGACAACGTCGAAGTCCAGCACATGAGCAACTCCATTTTCCTTCGTATATGGCTCCGAAGTCTTGATTCCAGTCGAAATCGGAGAGCCCAGTGCCTGGTTTCGACATGAAACAGAGGAATCAAACTACGAGGCTATGAATACCTGTCTCAAATTGTTAGATGAAAAATGAGAAGCTGCACTCATTTGAATGGCTGCACAAAAGCAATGAATCGAAAGGTACAACAATAGGTGAACCAACCTTCTCCACCTCAGAGTCGGAGACTTAGTCCTAAGGAAGGTCACCATCAACACTCAAGATCCTAATGAAGGGAAGCTGGACCCTAATTGGGAAGGACTCTACCAAATCCTCGATATAGTCGGGAAAGGATCATATAAACTCGGAACGATGGACAGAAAACCACCGCCAAACAGCTAGAACATATCACTTCTCATGCGGTACTATTGTTAAGGTATGACTTTTTTTTTTCTTCCATTTATATTCGGCACTAACTCATTGCATGAGTTCGACAAAAGGCATCAAGACCCCAAGTTTTAAAGTACGCGTTGCACTCTTTTTCCCTTAGATCGATTTTTGTCCCAAATGGATTTTTACGATGAAGTTTTTAACAAGGCAACAATTATGTGCTACCTGAGGACAATTCAGGTTGGTTTTCTTTGGCGCCAAAAATACGGGAAACTATTTTTGAGTCCCGCGAAATCAAGAAATCAACCAACTTTGGTCGGTTTTTCAATTAAAATAAATAAAAATTAATATTGAAAAAACCGACCAAAATTGATCGGTTAATTCGGCCGGTCATTTTAAAAAACCGACCAACTTTGGTCGGTTTTTCAATTAAAATAAATAAAAATTAATATTGAAAAAACCGACCAAAATTGATCGGTTAATTCGGCCGGTCATTTTAAAAAACCGACCAACTTTGGTCGGTAATTTTATTTTTTAATAAAACCAACAAACTTTGGTCGGTTATTTTCGTGCGAAAATACAATTAAAGAGTATAAATCAAATAAAAGACAATCTTAAAACAAAATGCACCAATGGTCTAGTGGTAGAATAGTATCCTGCCATAGTACAGACCCCGGTTCGATTCCCAGATGGTGAATCTTTTGATTACATAATTAAAATACCGGCCAACTTTGGTCAGTTTTGTTTTGCAATAAGTTTTTTTTGAATTTAATTGACCGACCAACGCTGGTCGGTAATTTTCGAGAAAATTCGATCGGTATTCCTTTCCGACTGCCAAAATACCGTCCACACGTAAATGGTCGCATTTTGGTCGGTAATTGGCCATAACCGACCAACTTTGGTCCTTTTTTTTGTCAATTTTTAGCGGATTTCTAGTAGTGATTGAGAGAACAAAATCGGTTGATAGAGAGGAATATAAGTGAAATTTGTTCTTAAACTTCATAACTTCTGGAAGATAAGTACATATGTCTCTGTACCGATCCTCCAGACTCTACTAAGCCTACTCGTGATTTGTGAGACCGAGACAACCTAGTGCTCTGATACCAACTTGTCACGATCCGGAATTTTCACCTTCGGGACCGTGATTGTAACGACCCGACCGGTCGTTCTGCGTATTAGGACCCTGTTCCCCTACCTCGAGACTTCCCATAGCTGCTTCTTATGATTTATGAATTGCTTGAAAAATTTAGTGTCATGAAGGATAAAGGGTACACAAATTAAAAAAAAACGAGTTTGGTTGAAGGTGGCCGATTTGGAATAAAATACGGGTCGAGCGATAATACCCGGTATTTATAGACTAGTACTATACAAGTATCATATGATCATAATAGTACGGTTATATAAAATGTATTAAAAATAAATAGAATTTTAAGTGATTTGGGATAATTCTTAATTATACGGGTAATAGATTAATCACCGGGTAACGAAACATTACCCGGTTAACTAATAAGTGGATAAGAGCCTTTTTAGGATTTCCACATGGCATAAGCTTAGCCAAGGTGGCAAAGTATACAAATGAGTCATTAGACCAATTAATAACTTGATTCCACGTGAAGATGGATTGATCTCTTTATTGGAAAAGTGCAATATTTTGCAAAGCTAAGCAAATA